>KN487999.1:19286-39920 GCA_000787155.1 Scartelaos histophorus | reverse complement strand
ATTATTATTATTATTATTTAATCTTTACTAGGAGATGGCAAATGTGAAATCTGTCCCCACTCTCCCTACCTGGTCTTTGTTCAGACTCGTTCACACTATAAAAGAGCAGTAATGTAGATGGCATTTAGTGGCGGTATGTGAGAATAAAACAGGGGTGGGTCACTCAGTCTAATTACAAATGGTAGCTTTAAGGCATACGTGAAGATAACATATTAAATGACCATTAATGATCTGTTTTAATCTGGGCTCTTAGAAAATCACACTCTTTTTATCCACCCGTGAAGTCAATAGAAACACACTGATCAAAATGAACATCAGACGCCATAGATCGAAAACCGCCAACTCAGCAAAGTGAGTAAACTATCAAACAATGGTATTTACATTGCACTGGGCCTGATAAGTAGAGAGCTTGAGCTGCGTTACCATAAGGAAGTGGCTGCTTTGGGACTTAGCCAAATCAAATCACGTCAGTATCGCGTTTCACCGGAGAGGAGGAGAGGAAGAGGAGACGAGGGCGGGGCCGCTGATGTATGGCCCAACGCAGATGTGAGGTGGCTGCGGCTGTGTTTGCATTGCGGAAAGCTCAAAATGAAAGTTCGGAGTTATGAAATCGTAAGTTATATTTTATGAGCAAAGATAAGCAAAGGGCTCTGTGAGATAAGAGTGAATGAAGAGGCTTTGAAAGTTTTATTTGAGCAGTTATAATAAATCAAATGCTGAAAATGCAAATGAAAATGTGTTTAAATGTGGTTGCAAAGATGGAGACTGCACATGAACGACTGTGAAAGATTTGTGAATGGTGTATAAATACTGATTCAATTTCAATTCTTTGGGTAACAATTCTGAATACAATCACATCTTTTTAATGAAAAATGTAAATGCATCTAATTTGTTTAAAATGGGCATTGGGCAACTTTTCTGGTGGAAGGTCCATCAAATGCTTTTCTCCATGAAGATGTCATTGCTTTGTCTGATATGTTTCACAGTATTTCACAGTATGTTTTTCTAGACATTTTTGAGCAATAAAACCACCTGTAATTCATGTATGCTAGAACAGTTTAATGTTATACTGCAGAACACTCAAGGCAGAGCAATGGCATATCCATAGAAACAAGCAGGCCCAACCAAAATTTACATAGTGCACCTTTTGTGGTGATGCCCAAAACAAACAAAACTAACTTACAGTACATAACTTGAGTTCAATATTAAATTTTTATTAGTTACAATTCGATTCATGTATAATAATCTTGATTCTTTGAGATGTTCATTATCATTTCTGGAAAGTATTATTTTATGACAGCAAATAATTTTCATTTCAACTGTTTTGTTGGAGGCCCATCACCTGCTTGTTTCTATGGACATGTCATTTTTCCGTCTGGAATGTTCCACAGTGTGACATTAAACAGCTCTAGTAATTTATTCAATTACAAGTGGTTGTGGCTCAAAAATGACTAGAAAAACAGATATTCTGACTGTGAGTGGGGTCAACTCTCCATAGATCTGGCTTGTAACTTGTAACCAAGTCTAGTTTGAAAGACAGAAAGATTTAATACCATATTGTCAAACATTCCAGACCAAGCAATGAAATCTCCATGGAGAAAAGTTACACAATACACCATTAATGCAAATATTACATTTTTTGCATAGATAAAACTAATTGAAGGCCCACTGAAATTTGGAGATTTGAGTTTTTACAGAGAAATCCATGTTTTTAGCGATATGAAAACTGGAACAGCCACAGGGAACCAATAGGCGGGGGGAGAGCATGCAAACTCCACACAGAAAAGGTGCTGAGCCCTGGAATCAAACCAGGACCCTGATGCTGTGAGGCAAGAGCATAAAATATAGCTGCAATAAAAACTTTTCATAATGTTTCTCAAGTCGGGTTATAAAATGTTTGACCCATTACAATGTAGTATTAATCCATGACATTTTGTGTTTGTTTGTGTATCATTGAAACAGCCACACTATTATTACATTACATTATAAAACACTGGCTCTCACAATAGGCTTTTTATGAGAACTAACGCAGCAATAAATCTGTCAAATGATCATTATTAGGCCTCATGGTATGCACTAATTACTCTATAATAATAGAGCTGTAACCATGACAACATTGTGTATATTTAAGATGAGGGAGAGGCTCAATTTAAACAAACCCTCTTTAAATTCAGTTGTTTGTGGAGTTAATGACACTTAATGTCTGACATGCCTAATTTGAAATGTGCATGTTATTGTGAAGTCAACCGTGCCCTAGCATCTACTGTCAGCTGACCTAACTGTCTGCTAGTCATTTTTATAAATAAACTCTCCCCTCTTCTTCCCGTCAGTTCAGTCATGTGTTGTAATCCCCTTTATCTTCACCGCAGCAGCAAAACTGTCCGCCTCCTCACAATCTTCACTTCACCCCCGCACACCACAAAGAGGAGATTTTACTTCTTCACAGAGTCTAACCCTCAACTTTGTCCATTAAAAACCTTTTTCAACTTAATAGTTTTGGTAAAAAGTATCTTAATTATCCAATTTCTGGTAACTTTACAAACGTGTAATATAAATTATAAATACATTTGGTTAAAGGGTCCATATTACACTATTCCAGATGTTATGTTGTTTCCTCATCAAAAACATATCAGGAGTCGGGTTTTGTTTCATTCACCATGGCATAACATGGTTTAAAGCTCATTAAAGTAAATTCTGTGGAGCATAGGACCTTAAATGATCCCTTGCAATAGCTTGTCTAATAAATGACCAGTGTAGGTTACACAGATGTGCTTTTATCACAGGATAAAGATAAGCATTCATCTTTCTGTACATTTAGTCTCTGAGCAGCAGGTAAACAGAAGACAGACAGTTCCTAAAGGGACATTTTTGGAAAACATCTGACTTGTCTAGATAAATATTGATGATGATGGAAATGTAGGTACATTACGTTATGTACAAAACAAACAGGGCCAGACACAGAAGGCTCGAAGGGGATACACCCAAATAAGTGGTAGACAACATAAAAACATAAAAACCTAAAGCTCAAAATGTTCTCCGCATCACCCACCAGTGCTGCCAGGACAACATATCAGAGGCAGAGGGGAGGCACACTGCAGTGTCCAGGGACACATTGCCAAATGTTGTTGTAGTCTTGGGCCAGACTACCTTAGCTGGATGAACATGAAAAGTTGAACCTTTTTGTTGTGAGCACAGACTGTATAAAGAAGTGGACTAAGCAAGTGTGATGTCACCTCAAGTGTTCGGCTCCGCTCAAATCAAGCTCACGGTTAAAGCGGGTACAGGAGACAATTTGGAGCCAGGTCCCATATTAAAAACCCCAGGATCATGTAGTGCAAAGCTCACTGCAGTAACCTTCTTAAACCTCAAGAATAAAGTTATTTGGGCCAGTACCAATAATTTAAACCTGCACAAAAATCTCTTTGGTGACAGTACTCAATATTTGCCCCTGTAGCTGAGTAAAATTTGCAAAGCCAGACATAATTGTCAAAGCAGCTATTTTAGGTAGAAATTAGGCAGTGATGTGCCTGATGAGTTTTATCTTCTGCAAACCAGGAGGTGTGCTACTGTTTGTGATGTAATGCCAGAACCCTGCTCTGTCTTCTGAAAGTTGTGCAAAGTGCTTATAAACTCCATCCATCCATCCATCCATCTTCTCCCGCTTAATCCGGCTGGGTCGCGGGGGCAGCACTGCCCATTACACTATGCACCAGACCCAGACCCTATGAACCCCTCTGCAGGTGGTGAGCCCACAGGAGGGTGGGACTCCGGTACAGGAGACAATTTGGAGCCAGGTCCCATATTAAAAACCCCAGGATCATGTAGTGCAAAGCTCACTGCAGTAACCTTCTTAAACCTCAAGAATAAAGTTATTTGGGCCAGTACCAATAATTTAAACCTGCACAAAAATCTCTTTGGTGACAGTACTCAATATTTGCCCCTGTAGCTGAGTAAGATTTGCAAAGCCAGACATAATTGTCAAAGCAGCTATTTTAGGTAGAAATTAGGCAGTGATGTGCCTGATGAGTTTTATCTTCTGCAAACCAGGAGGTGTGCTACTGTTTGTGATGTAATGCCAGAACCCTGCTCTGTCTTCTGAAAGTTGTGCCGCCAACTTATAAACTCTTTGTGGTGAATAATTAGGTTGTTAGAAACGTGTTAGGGAAAAAGTGGAACAATTTGGGCTGCTGCAAATTGTTTCAAAATCAAGTGTAAACTGTAAAATCAGCTAAAGTAGTGGGCTTTTCAATAACATACAGTGATTAGTAACGCTTTGACCTTACTATACCTTAATACCTTACCATAAGATTTGGAAATTGTCACATTCCTAATTGATACTCTGCAGCAACATTATGCTGGGGGTGTTTTACATGTACACTCACGACAACACAAAATGGATTTAAATAGCACATTTTCAGGAACCTGCATTCATGGTCCCGTTTAGGTGTGGTTTAGATTAGATTGTTTAGATTTTCAGCAAAATGTGAGAACGGCTAAAATGAAAAACCGCTGGCTTAATGCTAGCTAGCTTTTATGTGTGAGCAACTTGTTTAACAGGATAAATCAGCTCACCTGTTGCTCAGATTACAGTCCAACTTGAGTAATAGAGCTTCAGACAGAGCTTGGCCTACAGTTAGCATCACACCCAAAGGAAATGTTGATGACATCAGCTGCTAAGTATCAATACTGTTTCAAATCCAACCATCAACACCTACAACAACAGACCCCATTCACGAAGGACACATTACATGATCTACAGTCAGAGAAGTTGACAAGGGGAACAAAGGCGTCTGTTGTCCCGGGCCCCAGGGTTTTAAGGACTCAGATTGGAATCCTTATATATTAGTTGGGGGTCCATCTGCGGCTTCTTGCCCCAAGCCCCCTAATTTCTGTGAACGGGCCTACAGTGGCAAGTCAGGAGGGTCGAAGCAGCGCTGTGAGGGATGAGGAACACGAAGATCATGTGCTATGGATAAAAGGCAAGACACTCCGGTGGGGGGAATTCTGTATGGGTTCTGTAAGGTCTAAATATATCCTGAGCCTTGTTGAACATAATGTCCCCCCATTAGAGCGTCTTATCTCAAGGATGGGACAGGATGAGCTTTTTGCCAATTAGACCACCCCGATTTTGCCTTGAACTGAACCAGTCAGCTGCATCTTTTACATTGGAAAAAAGTATGAAACATCCAAGTTAGCTGTAAGATCTACACTAGGTTTGTTAAAAGTATTGAAAATCAGATACTAATCCAAACTAAAACTAGTATCAAAACCGGATCCTCATTTCAGTAAGTATTGGTACTAAAAAATTCACATTTACAGAACAGAAATTAACCTTTCCTGAATAGCTTTAGAATAATCTTCAACTGTACCATCAGAAGAAGTATAAAACCACTGAGAACAAAATACACTACTACTATGGAACCACTACCTGAATCTACATGAAACTAAACTTATTTGAGGAAGTATCGATCCTAAAAAGTCACATACAAAGGACAGAAATGAACCTTTCCTAAAAAGCTTTAGCAAAGATCTTGAGCTGTATCAGAACAACTATAAGACCACATAGAGTATACATCTATGGTACCTGGATGACTACAGACATAAGACAAAGTTCTACAATTTAAGGTTGACAATCACAGCCTATTGTCTAAAGAAAGAAATTGTGATATTAGAATAAGTATCAAATCTATTCCTTAGTATCAAAATTTCTACTATACTATAAATTGTCAAGGATACAATACATCTGGAAGGAATAAAGCTGAGTTGGGATGATGAAATGCTATGGTAGACAAATGTTATCATATAGCAGTGATAAGCTTGCGCAAACGCCAAGAACTACTTTGAAAAGTGAAAAGGAGCCAGGGGTTTCCTAGTAGCCAGTAAAGACAGGGGTATAGACTCGTGCTTATGTAACTAAGCGTGGCAAGTAGGTGCTATATTTGTCAGACAGCTTGACACTACATTGTGTATTTGACCCGCTGGGATCGTTTACATTTTGCTTTGACAAGTACTGTGACTGTCAGCGTGACAAACAAGGCAGGCAAACACCGCCAAGATAAACATGGGGCTGCAACTACTGTCAATTAGGATTTAGCTTTAGAGCACACCATACATTCTTATATCTCCTACAGACTACAAAATAAGCCTGTCCTGATAATTACGATTTCAATTTAACATTCATATATGAAAGCTGGAACCGTACTGCATATTTTGGGGCTCAATATTAAAAGTGTTTTCTTTGTATAAATGGAGAGATTTGGGATATTTTAGTTGTAATACAATAAGATTTGAGGTGTAGAGGGTTGAATAAGCTGCTGCTATGGCTAATTATGGGTGTATTTTGCCATTTATTTGTTGCATTGCATACCTTTTAATGATTCTGTCTATTTAAAAATGGTTTACTGGGATTATACTGCTTTATTATTGTGTCAGAGGCATGCAGTTACAGTATTATAGTATCTGTAGCAATATACTGTGCTTCAAAATGTGTTATCTTGACAGGCCTACCAGAAACCACATTATTTATATTGCTAGCAAAAGTATTATGATTAAAATACAGTACTGACAATTACGCTGGCTTAGAGGTGTATTGTGTAACATTTCTGGTAGACGGACCATCAAAATTTTTTCTCCATATAGATGTTAATGCTTTGTCTGGAATATTTCCCAATATAGTATTAAACCTTTCTATCTTCAAGGACACTCAACCAGACCAAGTTAAAGGGCAGATCTGTGGAGAGGCGAGTCCGCTCACAGCCAGAATCCCTGTTTTTCAAGGCATTTTTGAGCCATAAAACCACCTCTTACTGGATAAATGTGTACAGTTGTTTAATGTTATACTGTGGAACATTCCAGGCAAAGAAATAACATATCACATATCCGTAAAAACAAGCAGGTGATGGACACCCAACTAAAAAGTACATCTTTATGTACTTACAAGTGCTGTAATTGTAAGTACAAGTGTACTTACAATTACATGCACAGACCTCCACCAAGGCATTACTTCCATCTTGAAATGCTACAGAAGTCTATTGTTGTGATTCAAATCAAGTCAAATTCAGACTTCAAAACTGCAATAATTGTGCAAGTCTTATACAGAAGCTGCATTTTTGCACATACAAGTAGACTTTTGAACCTATCTTGCAATGTTACAAAATAGAATTTCCTGTGATTTCTCAAAGCTTAACCAAAACCAGTTATTATTTCTGGTAACATATGCTGCTGAAAGAATGAGAATGACATTAAGAACATAACTTATGCAACATTTAAACATCTATGAATAAGCAAAGTCAAAGAAAGTTCCATTTTAAACTAGATTCCTACCCGTTTCTGCAGACACAGTGGAGTGATGGCAGGCAGGGTAACTCTTCTCGCATGGAAATTCATGCTTCGACTTTTGGGTACGCAAAAAAAAAAATATTACATAATAACCAAAGATAGATTATCATAGGTCAAATCTTGCAGGTGAAATCAAATAACTCAACTAGTAACTAACTTGAACACTTGAAGACTTCTATTAATAGCCATACGAAAGTTGCAGTAGCTGATCCTTCACAAGCTAAGTGTGAGAAACTCCCTCCCCGCTGTCCTAACTCCTCCTGTGTCCTTGAAAATGTAAAAGCTTTTTCCACTTTTCTCTCCGTTCAGATACGCAGCCCTGACAAACCCGAGCCGGAGGATCTTCTCAGGGTGAGTCCATATGCATGTATGCAAAACATGTTACACGCTGTTATCATAGTGCAGCATGAGCGACTGGCCCGGGGTTTTCCAGCTCACAGAAGGGCCAGCTGACAGTGCGCTGGCCTGATTTAGACGCACTTGTGAAATGCATTTATCCATACAGACTGTGGTTGTCAAATGTAAAATCAGACACTAATAGATACTAAAACTACTATAGAAACTAGATACTCATTTAAAGAGGTATTGATACTAAAAAGTCGCATTCACGGGACAGAAATGAATGGCTTTAGAATGATTTTGAGTTGTATCAGAACAGGTATAAGAGCACATAGACTAGTATATGATAAAAATAGGTAATACAAAAGAAAGTACTGTTATTTAATGTTGAAAAAGACATTCTATTGTCTAAAGAGAATCATTGTGGTATCGGATCCTATTCAGGAAAGGTTAATTTGGCCTGTGAATATGACTTTTTTAGTATCGATTCCTGCTCAAATGAGTATCTAATTTCAATACTTATTTGTGTATACATTTTTTATACTTTTGACAATGCTAGATTTTAATATACTCTCGTGAAGTTAAATGCTTTACACAATGCATCGTACAGTAAAAGCAGCTAAATAAGAAAAAACAAATAGAAACTCTAAAATATAATTATTAATTTTGCATCGCATTTTCCCAGGTAATAACTAATGCAGGTTACATCAGGTACATTGTTAGTGAATCATGGGAAACCAACAGACACTATCCCAGACACTCCATTCTCTGTTATGGTGCATTATCAGAAGTGACAAAAAACTCACAAACAGAACTCACAAACAGAAACTACTATTGATGGACTGATCCGATACTGGTATCAGATATTGGCGCCGATATTTAAAACTTGGAAAAATTAATATTGGCCTCCAAATAACGATTCAGCCCATATTCGGGTCAATCATCTAAATTGATGTAAAAAGACAATTTCCTATGGTTCAGAAAGTCTTTTTTATACAAGTTGTTTTGTCATTACTTGAGAGATAAGTAAAAGCTACATAACACATTTGGATCAGTTTTGTCTTCAATTTACAGGAAATAAATTCTATTTTCAGTGTCTGCACTGGTAGTGGCTTATATCAGGTAGAGCCAGATGCATTCATAGAAACAACTCCATCACACTATTCCAGACAGTTGCCGTTTAACTTGTTTAGTGTGTACCCAGCTTAAGGTCCGTAGTAGCAGAGAAGGACAAATATTCAAGAAATGAACAACTGTCACTGAACTCCTAGATATTACGGAACTTTTCTGGTGAAGGATCCATCACCTCCTTTTCTCCACGGTACTGAACTCCTTAACAACCACTACTGCTGGTAATGACTATAATGATTTACTGGATTACATAATGTTTTGTAAGGTGTTTAATGTGTTATTCATTGACTCCACACTCGATGGTGGTCAGCTGTTTCTGTAGCCACAGCAACCCTGGTTTAAATGCCAACCTGACCACTGCCACTGTCTCTTGTTAATAACACATCCCATTTATACATAAGCAAAGTGAGTCAAATGTCTCGCTCAAGGACACAAAAATACTAAGCACTTGTCAGATCAAGAATCAAACCAGCAACTACGCCACACAATGTACACTACAACCACATAATATTAAAAGTCCTATATTATACAAAATTCACTCATGTGAGCTTTAAGACAAGTTATAATGATGTCACCTGGCATACAAAAATACCAGAAGTTGTGTTTTGTTTCATTCACACACATTTGACTAACCCTTTATTATTAGTATGTCTACATCTCCAAAGCGTGATGTCATGTGGTAGTTTTTAGTTAACAGCGAGTACCTTTTACCTTTGGTTTAGTAGATGTAAAAGAATGTAAAATTCTCACTTGCCCAAAACGAAATACATAAAACATTGGTAATTTGAGGACTGAAATCATCAAATGACTGGAAATGTATGGAGTTTAAAAACACAATACAGCACTTCCTGTATTTACCACAGGACATCGCAAGGTGGAACAGAGTTTGGTTTGAGAGTAGAAACTAAACTTAATAAGCAGGATTTGTGTTTACAGCAGCCTCTACAAAATGGCACTAACATTACAGAATATCTAGCTGAATACTCACCTTTTAGCTTCTCCCTTTTTTGGGTTGTTACCACAAAACACACTAGATAGCCTCTTGCCATTATAGTTTAAAAGCCTTGCCCATGAACACAACAACAGCATTTTATAAACCAAATTTCTCAGAATCAGATTCTAATTTATTTTGCATCACAAATCATGTAAAAGTTTGCATCCGGGCTGTCATTACTGATGGTGATGAACATGAGATGGGGGTGGGGGGTCTTCTGGCAGTAGCAGTGCAATTTCAGCTCCCACAGATGATGCTGCCATTGTGTCCTTGGGCAAGACACCTCACCCACCCCCATGCATAAACTGGTGTATGAATGTGTTTGTGAATGGGTGAGTGGTTCCTTGATGTAAAGCACTTTCAATGCCTTGAATGTGGAAATATATAAAACTGTGACTAACAAAACAAAAGAATTAACAAAGACTGAAATACGAACTGACAAACTAAAGCAAGACATGTTAATACAAATCTAAACAACAGGATTTGAGTTTTTAATGCCTGTATTTGTCTGCACAGTAACAACAAGTAACAAGTTGTGTAACAAAAAAGTGACAAAAAAGACTGAAATATGAACTAATACAAGAGCCAAATTTGAGAACATGTTCGTGCAGGTCTAAACTACAGGGTTAGACATTTTTATGCAGGATGCGACAGGATATCTCTTCTTCTAATTGTTAACTGTGTGGTGATTATTTCTTTTCTGATTTGTTTAATTTGTATTATGATGTTAATATCATTCTTATTCTATAAAGCACTTTGAATTACTTTGTGTATGATTTGTGCTATAGAAATAAACTAAGCCAAATCACCTCTGATTTGCTAATTGCGTCTATTGAAAATGTAATTAATCTTGCAGCTACTCTGAAGTGAGGAGAGGTCTCTTCTGTCACTAGACCTACCCCTATGAGAACACACAGCTCCCTCCCACAGCCTCTCTCTCTTTATCTGAAACACAGCTCGGTGATTTGTGAGACAGAGACAACCAGACGCTAGCACTTATCGGCGTGCAGCTAAAATCAAGTGGAATTAATGGAGCCACCATGATAACGCAGTCTCCAGTGCTCCCATAACAAAGACACTATAGCAGACGCACTGTCCTTGACCAGTCTTTGTCCAATCGAGACCCCTTTAACAGGCGCGCCAAAAGTAACAAGCCCAAGTAACTACCGGGGGATTTAACCGTGCGAGGATGTCTTTATAAGATATACAAGGGTAATTATGTTACAGCCTTATCTGTGCAGTCAATAGAGCGTGTAGAGTGTATTTTTGCTAAATGAAAGGTCTCATATTACACAAAATGGACTCTTGTGATCTTTAAGCAGTATTGTAATGTTGTTACCGCCTTAAAAATATACCTGGAGCTGTGTTTTGTTTCATTCACACGTTTCAGCAAACCTTTATTATTAGTCTGTCTACATCTCCAACGGAACTCAAAATGCTCTGTTCTCCTTTGTGATCTCATGAAGTGGTAGCCATCTTTTACCTATACTCAGTAGAGTATTTCCTGTATTCCTACATGACATCTGTATTAGTACATGGTGGGATACTTACTTATGACAGAAGAACTCATCCTAAAGAAGCAGAATTTATGTTAAATATGAGTGAATGAAACAAAACAAAACTCCAGGTATGTATTTGATGAGACAAAAGTAAGAAAATGGTGCATTATGTTCCCTTTAATTCACACTTGTTTCACTAGTTATTAAAGTCTGTTTGCATGTTGCATCATAGATAATATGCTGGACTTTTTCTAAGCAGTTATTTAAGCCCAGACTCAGACTAGTGGCCAAATTAGCATAGCATTCACGTGGCCTAAGGAATTCATTTGTTTACACTGCCATTGTGAATTTCCGTTGCTGACTGCAGAGGGAGCTTCAACGCCTACATGCCTCATTAGGAACAGAGGTGAAGCATATTTTCCAAATGCATGATATTATTTTAAGTTAAACATATGTGTGTATTTCCCAAGTTTACCTAAAGTATGTTAAAAAGGGAATTAAAGCCAAAAAAGAGCAGCTTGATGGGTTTTTTTTAATGGTGTATTACGCAACTTTTCTGGTGATGGGTCCGTCACCTCCTTTTCTCCACAGTATGGCATTAATCTCTAGCATATTTGTTCCATGGTATGACATAAACAAGCATTTATTCATTGCGGATGTTTCTATTGCTCAAAAAAAAAAAAAAAAGTATTCTCTTTGTGAATAGAGGAGACTCTCCACAGATCAGACATGAAGTGCAGCCTATAGTTGTCTCCATAGAGATACATTCTTGACAAAGCAACAACATCTCCATGAAGACAAGCAGGTGATGGACTCTCCACCAGACAAGTTACGCAATGCAACTTAAATGTAACATGAAAAAACGACAGTGAAATCTTGTTTGTTATTTTAATGTTACCTTGGTTTGCACATTTCTTTTTTTGTTTTTTGGCACTTTTAAATGTTTGCACTGACGTGGGAGAGAACAACAATTTCATCTGTGCTATATATCTTGTATGTATATGCACATGTGACAATAAAGAGAAATTGAATTGTTTAAACATTACACTGGGTTTGAAATAACAGAGTATCTGACTTACTGGCAAATTACCTTAAGTAGCTAATCTAACTTTAATGCTAGCTCCCATCGTTTCAAACTTGCTCCACTGTGCAGTATTTGATATGTTTTTGTGCCTCTGCTAAGTTATGTAAACAGACACAGTACAAGGTAATTTGACTTACTATAATACAACATAATTTTCTTCATTCACATTTGTTTCTTTAATTTTGTTTGAGACAGTTTTGCCAGTGAAATCATTAATTTGCAATATTCCCAGATCGTTACGCAACAGATTAAAACATGGTTGTGTCCTGCGCCCATAAACCATCACTGGACTTGTTGACGCCCCGTTGCTAAATGACTGCCAAGTCTTTACATGGCTTTTATTGCTGTCTGCAGAGGGAGCTCAAACACTATTCAGAATTAAAATGGGGTTTCCAAACATTATCATTGTAAGTCCTGAAACATAAAATACGATGCTGAGGTCAAAAGAATGTATGATATGTTCACTTTAATGCAATACTAATAATACCGATAGCGTAAAACAACTTGGTCAGACTAAACATTTCTGCAAGTTGTGATTTAAAACCAGTCATGGCTTTGTGTGTGTAACATTTAGCCCAGTGGGCAAGAATAACAGGGAGGGCATGATGCAGTCATCCTTTATAAATTATTCACGTCTGTCAATGGTGACCACATGGAGACTAGAACTCTGCACCGTGGGCTCTGGAGGCTCACATACACAGATGTAATAGCATCAGTTATGAGTCATTTGACTGGAATAAATATGGCCTCAATGTGATTTTAGTTCTGGTAATGTGCACTGCTCACTATGGAGACTGGACACACCCTACTCTATGTTCTTCATCAATAAAAATAAAGAAATATTAGTATAAAAAGAATGGGTATGTTTAAATGCAGTAAAAGAGCTCACTCCAAAGATATGTATACACACCATCTCCAAATGTTAATCAGCATTCACATGAGTTAAAAAGGTATACATTGTGTTTCTTAGACATAATGCAAGTTGAATAAATTATACAATGTGTGACAATTGACACCTGACCTAAAAGTATATCTGTAATTGAACCAAGGCTTTTCCATTTCTATTTTTATTTATTTTATTTTTTATTTTATTGGAATGACCCTGCCATCTCATTTTCAAGTGGGCCCAAAAAACACAAAATACACCATACAATACAAAAGACAGAATACAAAGCTTACAGGTTTACATTACAAAATATACATGCACACACACGCACACACGCACACACGCACACACGCACACACGCACACACGCACACACGCACACACGCACACACGCACACACCACACAGACACAGACACAGACACAGACACAGACACAGACACACACACACACACACACACACAGACACAGACACAGACACACAGACACACAGACACAGACACAGACACACGCAAGGAGTTTTGAGATATGAAAAAAGGTGATTTAAATGAATTGAAAGATGTTAAAATTCTTACGGGCCTGGGTAATCTATTCCAATCTGAAGGGGCTTTGTACTGACATGATCTGCGTCCAACCTCTATTTCAAGCCAGCCACAAAAACCCTGTATCTCATAAATTATCAAACATTTATAGTTACTCTGATCTACACAAAACTATTTGCACCATCTTTGCTGACATCTTCAGGCAAAAGTTTGAAAAAAAAAAACTATTTTCAAACATTCAGAATTGTTTTTACTGGCTTTTCGACAATAAAAAACAAATCATAATCAAAATGTTATTGTGCTTTTCTAAGAGCTGAAATATTGTAAATAGCAAAAATAATATACATAAAACTACTAAAATTACAGATACTGTTGCTAACATTATTGACTATATTGTAGTATCTGTATTGAAAGTATTACAATATAATGACACTTTGTGTGGTGCACATTAAGACAAGGTTTTTAAAAAACACTCTTTTTATGCTACACAAGCAGTACAGTATTGTACAGTTAATATTATATGATAACACTATACCATGAAATTTGGATATTGTTACCTCAAATAACACAGAGATGGAAAGACTATTGGCCCATAGATGTAATTACAATGTTTGGCAGTATATTTCCTGATCTCAGTGACTGTTCTGCTGACTTCAGACCTTTCCTCTGACATAGTGGAGCTGTCATGATGCGGTGGTTTTCATGTGGAAATGGACCATGACACTGCAAACAGCGGGCCAACAGCGCTCTCAGATAAGCTCATTTCTCATGCCTCTTTAGCCTCTCTCTAAAACAAAGCCATGTAAACCTACAGCTCTCTCCAGCCACGCCGTGATGCATTCAAGGGAGCTGCGAAGAAATGAAAACTTGCCCCAGTTTGCCACAATGACAGACGCAGACATTTTCCTGGACTCCTCATTGTATAATCAAATCCTGTCAAAGAGGGCAAGATTATTATTATTAGATAAGTGGAGATGGTTTAGAAAAGATGACACAATGCGAGAGAGGAGGAGAGGAGGTGTGAAGGGTGGGGGTGGGTCGGTTGGGCTGCTGGGATGGTGATGTCATTGGTTTTTGGAATGGCTGAGAGAGAAAGGTCGTGACCCCTGACATGAGCAATGTGACAAAAAACAGCTGTAGAGTAGGACACTGTGTGTCTTTTATTTCCCTATTGTACACAAAATGGATTCTTGTGGGCTTTAAGCCATGTTATAATGTTGTTATCTCATCAAAAACATGCCCAGAGTTGTGTTTTGTTTCATTCACACATGTCTGAGTAATTCTTTATTATTTATCCGTCTACATTTCTAAAGCTCAAAATGCTCTGTTCCACCTTGTGATGTCATGAAGTGCTATTTTTCAAGTTTACAGCCAGTTACAGCTTTTTCATGAGTAAACGACATAAGCAGGTGTGTTGTCCGTGACTTACTTACTGACTGGTTGTTCACAGTATTGCATTAAACCATTCATGTATTTTATTGCTCAAATAATCCTTGAAAAGCATTACTGTGAGTGGATGTGAATTTCCACAGATATGAGCTGTAACTTGGCCTGTTGGAGTTCTGATTCTGAGATGTTACACCTTTTGTAAACCACTTTACCATTTCCATGCATGTTATTTTAAGAAACTACGTGGCTTATTAAATTAACTGCAAATGAATATACTTTAGTAATATACTTTGCTGTGATTTTTATGTAATGTGAACCAAATATGTAATTACCAACAAAGTTATTTTTTGTCTGTTTTCCAAGTACCCGAGCAGGCTGCAGTTAAGTAGGGGTTAATAGCAAAGTGTTAGTTTGCTCCTTTTGTGGAAACCTGAGGATTATTGGTACACTTATCAAAGAAAGCAGCAAATCCACACAGATCCCCCTCTCTTCTCTTTCACCACAGCCCCAGGAGAGAGAGACAACAGTCACTGTCATACTCTGAGGTGAAGGACATGAGCTCAAGACTCAAGTATGAACTCATCCATTTTCCTCCCACTCAACAAGAAGTGTCAAGACAAATGCCTAAAATCCATAGGTTTTTTTTTTATTTAACTCACAAAAATCTACAAAGTCCATAGTTTAAAACAGAGGTAGGAACGAAGAATTCAACTGTAGAATCAGCTATTTAAAAGACTTGAACAGCAGATATTTTGCACTTGTGTACAGTTTTCTCAATAGGGGTTTATTATCATATTATGACCATCACAGGGACTTACAAAGCTCCTGTATATTATGTACTGTAAGGCAGTTCTTGAAATCCTGGCTCTCTTTTCTTAATATTTAGCAACATTATAATTGTATGTGGTTATGCTGCATTATTTCAATAGAAAAAGAACAAGTCGAGTCTGTCTGTTTCAATTTGTAAAAAATCTTTACACAGTGTTCCAAATTATTCTGCAAAATGTATTCAAGTGTCCTAAAGGTAAAATGGTCAGATTTCCATTGAAACTCATGGATGGTTTTGTATCTCAGGCTCTGTAGATGAACTCAATCTCACCATTTTCAACAATATAGGAAAGAAAAAGGAGCTCTCTAGTGCCCAGAAGTGTCAAATAGTTGAAAACCTTGGACAAGTTTTGTAAACCTTAGATATCTCACAAAAACTTAAGCATGATCATTGTACTATTAAAGGGACAGTCAAGAATCGTTGAAATTGCTGGTGCTAGGGTAGTGCGCGTCAACAGGCATAGCTGGCCTGCCACTAAAAACAGTCTTGCCGACTCCACAGTGCACCCGAGGCAAAACAATTATAACGCCAGACTGTCGTTGTGACACACGTGCAGATAAAGGCCGGAGTCATGTTTTGGGCCAATATATCAAGGTGAGAGATCCGGTTGAAACTGTCATTGATTCATTGACTGTCATTTATATTGATAATTTGGCAAAATCAGAGAAAAAAGAAAAATTTGGAACGCAGTGTATTAAAACAAAATATTGTCTCACACATTTAGACACACTCCTCCCCTCCAACTAAGACTCACTAACTCAGACGTTATCAGATTCTAGAAAGTCTACCCAAAGTATTAATGTTTAACAATATGATGGGCAGATTTTTAAGTTGTTTTCCTATGAGTCACTGACACCACAAATACTGAGATGTCAAATCAAGTGCAGTGGAGATCGCCATCTAAAATGATCTGGTTCAGAACTAATGGAGCAGTGTAGGAAAATCTATACACCACACTCATTTGAAAACCAGACCCTGACATGTAATTGGTAGCCTTGAGATATAATTACAATCATGTGATCTCTTTTTAGGATGAGCATAAGCTCACGAACCACATGCATCGAAAATTACATTCAGTAGAACTAGTATGGAGTGAGCTATGCCGTTAGGATTTCACATATGCTATGTTAATGGCTTAAAGATCCTATATTACCAGTACACAAAACTGACTCTTCTGAGCTTTTCGTCATGTTAAAATGTTGTTAGCTCATCAAAAACATACTTGAGTTGTGTTTTGTTTCATTCATACATGTTTGAGCAATCCTTTATTATTTGTCTGTCTGCATCTCCAAAGCTCAAAGAATACTTTGCTGAAAAACTAAATAAAGTTTTGCGATGAAACAATTAAATATTTGCCAGTATTTATTAGCAATGCTGTACTAAAAGCCTACTCATTGAATAAGAACCATGTTTTTTTAACTTATAACACAAGGTTTTTCCCCCTGGTCTCACTGTTGTCCCCACATCATAATAATCATATCTGGAGTTGTTATTTTGCTTCATTAATCCATTAATCCAAAGTCATCTTCTCTGAGCAAAGGAAAATACTCTGTTTGCATTTACCCCAAATTGTTGCATCAAAGTTAAAAGCTTTGACTTCTCCTGAGCACTTTTTAAAGAGATCTTTACCATAGTAAGTCATAACAAGACTCATTCTGCAATCAAATTGTATTCACAATTAACATCTTCATATTTTACTTTCTAAATATTCATTCAAATTGCTGACAGCAGAGGGGGCTCAAACGCTAAACTAAATATCTAACTGGAAGGTGTAGATTTAATTTTAATAAATGTTAGAAAATGTTAAATACTGTTACCAAGGAGAGAACATCATACAATGCTTTACTTTTTTGGCTAAAAACAAAATATGTTGGCCAACCAATAACTTGCCCAGAGACACATAGTGCCGTCTAATCTTCATTAGTGAGAAACTCAGTGAAAGTTTATGCTTGTTCAGCATTAAAAGTTTAGCAGGACATTAGCAATTGTTCTTTTTCAACTTCAGTGCAGTAGTTTGGCAAAAACTGAGGGAACTTTTAGACACAACAAAACTGTAGCAAACGGCTAAATATCAGAGAAAGAGCGTCTCAGGCCAAACAAAACCAATGCCCTCAGTAGGATTAACGGTGTCATGATTCAGAAGACAGCAGCTCCCATAACCACGCAACCAACTCGCATTTTGTTATGCATTTTGCATTTCATATGTGTGTAAAAGCAGTCACTGTGACTTCTTGTACCTTCTGAGCACCGTGCCAGTGCAGTTCAAATTTGTCATCAGAACAAAGTACCTTCCGTGGGTGTGGATTATTAGAGCGTGCTGACACCACATTATCAGCTCAGAGCAGCCCGTCTCCAAACCCCAAACCTGCACAACAGGTTCTACCGTCCCTTCACAGCCGTGCAGCCAAACATCATGTAACTATGCATTTCTCTACAACTATACATCTGACCCAAAGGCCTGTCACCATTATTTCTATATCAACTTTAAAGTTCAATACATGAAAGTTGCAAACTAAGTACTACAGTGTTTGATGTTTATTTAATGCAGCTCATGAATTTTAAAAGATGCACTACGTAACTTTTTTGTTTGTCCATCATCTGCTTGTTCCTATGGAAATGTCATTGCTATGCCTGGAATATCCCACAGCATGGCATTATGGCATGGGGTTGCCTCTCCACAGATCTGACCTGTAACTTGTTCTGGTTTGGTCTCCTTGAAGATAGAACTGTTTAATACCATACCGTAAAACTTTCCAGACAAAGCAATAAAATCTCCATGGAGAAAAGCATTTCACAAACCCTCCAACAAAAAGTTACACAATGCATCTTTAACAATGTTGTAGATATTCCGTCTTCATCTGTATTCTTCTGCAATATATGACACTTTAAAGTCTGTTATCATGAGAGGCCAACTCATATGGTAACAACGCTCAGCGCAGTTCATCATTTAGCATGAACGTGTCTTACCTGAGTTGAACTGTTTTTGGTCCATGGTAAAAGGCATTCGGAGACGATGGGGGAGAGGGAGGAGTGTAGAAGCTCCGGAAAGGGGTTAGGGGCGACGGAGAATGAGTCCTCTTCCTCTTCCTCTTCATTGCTTCTACAAGTGAAAGAGTAAAAGTGTTAGGATATAATGTACTTTGAATGGTTTAACGTCATGATCAGATATTGTTAGGGATGCACAGGTACTGGACAATTTGCTTTAAAAGTTTCATGATCGGTGAAAGTGATGTCTTGGTTGGGTTAGATGTAACAAGACTATATAAAGGCCGATTTTGGCCAAGAACATAGCGGTTAAATAAGAGCTGCATAACACTATTAGATCTCTTCTATAATTGGTTAAGGAAATGGTACCATTTTTAGTCCCTACACTGGTATCGGTGAATAGCAGATATCGGCAGTTACTAAAAGTCATAGTAACGATATCCGTATTGGAACTGAAAAAGCTGCATCCCTAGATATTGTATTGTGTTTTTACTCTGACAAGCACTGTGATTCCCATCAGGAGCATTAATGTTTGATAAAAGACTGAAATAGGAACTGCTACAATACAAGAATCCCATGCATGTTTATAGGGGTCTAAAACTGCAGAGTTAGCAGGTTTTGTACAAAATAGGACAGGATATTTTGTTGTTGCAGAAGAAATTATACTTAAAGAGGTGCACTGTGTGCTGTCTGCATCCAAATATTAATCCTCTGAGAATCAAGAAGTGCACCGTTAGCATGACAGTTGTTAGCACTATTATGATGGAAAAGCGCTTGTAAACTCATACTGGTGAATAATTTGGATGCTCAGAATGCATAAGTGAGGAATGGACCTATACATACAGTTTAAAGTAAACCAGTTCTGTTTCTCATATTTTAAAAACAGTAAAAATCAGATGCTACTTTTAAGTAATAGCAGTCTATGCAATTAACAAATTTCATTCATTCATTTCATTGTGATGAATCTCAGTTTCACTACTATCACAGTTTAAATTATATATTTTGTCCTAACTTTGTTGTGCACTGGTATTTGTACTAAATAATATAGATAAAATATTTAAACTTGAAATATTTTATTGATTTTTCTGCTCTCTGAAATTTAAATTTTATTCTGCAGTATTTTAGTATCATGACATGTAGTTCTACAACTATCATGGTAAATGAAGAAAGCAATAATACAGATAAAGAATCCCGCTTAATGACACAATGACAACGATTGTATGTGATCATCAAAACGAGAACCTGTCCTCTTTGTGTGCCCTGCTTAACCCACTGCTCCACTCTCAAGTTATCAACAGTTACATCTAGAGCCTGATAAGATCTCTGTGTGATGTTACTTCACACTTGTACGCGCACAGACAAAGACTCCCTTGTCTTGTCAAACAGCAGTAAAACCTGTAACAATTTTATGAGCTATAATTAGTTGTTCTTATGTGCAGGAATGACCAGTAAAATATATGAAGATGGTGATAAAGACAGCTCATGGAGCCCTCCTGCTTCAGAGCTCCAGACGACACGCCCCATTCTGACAGATAAGACTTTAACTGCTACACAAGCACTGGAATATACTGGCCCTAGAAAGTTTACCCCCTTAAAAAGCTTTAATTTTACTATGATGATC
>KN487999.1:2211-19276 GCA_000787155.1 Scartelaos histophorus | reverse complement strand
TTTACTGTAATTATCAAATTTTTTTTTTTTTTTTTTTTTTAACTGAATTTTAAAACTTTTTACTGTACATAAAAATGTATAGCAGAAATTTGGATACATTTTGAAAAAATATAACTAATATAATAAATATTTAAACAAGGGCTGCACAATATACTGCAAAAACTTTTTACAGAAATATCCAGTCTTACCTGTAGTTTTAATCTCTATAAACATGTTCTGAAATGCATGGGATTCTTGTATTGTCTCAGTTCAAATTTCAGTCTTTTCTCAGAGTTGTTTACAATATGCACAGAATTCTACTTTTTAAACATATATTGCACATTTAATTGAAATACTTGCAGCCCATTTACGATACTACATGCAACTCAAAACATGTAGTTTACATTTTTAGATTTTTATTTTAAATATTGTAGAATTTTAGAAATAAAAATAGATATTTTGTCTACACCATAACAAAACTAGATCATTTTAAAGGAGATCTGGTAAGTAGTTTTCATCTCTACAGATCTGTTCAGAAATGCAGGGGACATTCACTAAAAACAGAATACTACTTTTTAAACATATTGCAAATGTTATTGGAATGCTTTTGCTACTGCATTTTTTGTGCAGCCCCATTGTAAACCAGCCGCTACAATTAAGAAACGCATACCAAACATGTATATTTTTTTTTTTACAGAAGAACATTTGGAATTAAAAAAGATATTCTGTCTGCACCATGACAAAACACAAAACTGAATGATTTTAAAGAAGGTCTGGCAACATTATAAAGCAAGTGTTAATGGTTAATCACTGAAAGTAAAATTACACATAAAACCAAACTGTAAAATGCATGAGGGAATATGTTGCGCAAAAAGTGGCTGGTACTTTTTACTGCTGGGTAAACACAGCAGTTACTCAGTTACTCAGCCTAACAGGTGCTTGGTCCGATTCCAGCGCTTTAACTGCCCTGGTGAAATAATACATTGCATCGCAATGACAGCTATGCACGGGTCGGGCCAATTGTATTTGCAGGTACAAAGTCTACAGCGCGGCTCAGACACAGACTGCACTGTCTGACTCCCAAATACAATAAGTACATTATTCTTGTGCGGGAGCTGGGCAGGGACACAAACAGTGACACATGCACTTTTAGGCTGAGAGAGCTGCGTCATTCAGTGATTCAACAATATGCACGAATAATAAGGGGTAAGGCTGGTTAGTAGGGTTACACAATATAGGGATGTCAAAAGTATCGAAAATCAGATACAAATCAATGCTAAGACTAATTTCAAAACTGTTTAAATGAAGAGTATTTTTATCATTGTTGTGCTATTAGAATCGGGATTGAGTGTCTAGTCTATTCCTTTGTATCGAAAACAAGTTTAAAATTTTAGTATCATGACAACACTAGCATAATGTATCGTAAAAATATTAAAACTGCCATAGTGCAACATTCTCTGGGGGGTGAAATTAACTGGAAGCAATGCAATCAAGATATAAAGAGCTTCCCCTGTTTGAAAGACTAGCAGTCCCTTCTTGGACTTTGATTAAAATCATAATTGTTCAGTGTGTGCAAAATAATCGAGAGTTTACCTTTTTTGGCCATATTGCCCAACCCTAATCTGAGTTTTGTTTTGGCACAATTTCACCCTGAAGAACTGACTTCACAGGAACGAACACAGGTGAGCTTTGTGCTGTTAAACACGTCCTTCTCAAACAACATTAAAGTCAAAGCTAGCGCACCATTTTTATAGAGAACATACACCAGGATCATGAACACTCACATTGATCACAAAAACAGTAAATTGATCATAGTGATATTTTTGCCATATATTGTGCAGCTCTAGTGGGTCCGTTTACCCAGCAAATAAAAATAAGATAACTTTAATAATTAGACAGCCCACTATTTAGAGTAACTGTATTTGCAGACAAAGTATAATGAATTTTAACTCTTTCAATCTTTAACATTTTCAGTTTCAGCTTGTCTTTGCTTCATTATAGTTTGCCCCCCTTTTAATAATTTTCCTTCTCAAAAGCTGGTGTGAACAGTGTTGTAATCAGATTACTCAAATCAGATGTAGCTCTTAATGTGATCACAAAAATCTGATAACTCCAGAAATCAGATAAGACCAGTGTTAAAGTTGAAAATCACAAAATTATTAAAATTATTATTATTATTTTTACTATAGCATTACATTACCTATACTTACTATGGATACAATAAGCAAACCTATAGCCAACAATAAATATGGAGTGTCTAGTCTCTGGTCTTAAGGTGTAAAAACTGACACCCTTTAGTTTACACCTCAACATTTTAGTTCTGATATGCATATATACATCTTGTTTTAATTAGATGTGAAAATGTTGTAGTGTCACACATCTCAACTTGAATTCATAGTAATTCCTTTAGTCTGACCAAATAAATTCTAGCAAGATGAAAGACGAAAGGCTCTTTGTGTGTCCTTACCTACAGTATAGTATGAAATCGTCAGAAATAGTGGTATTGTGTAACATGAAACTTGCATAGGGCTGAAGTAGAACCATTATAGAGCCATTATGTTCTCTGTGCACTCAAAGCACACACAAGGTCAGTCTTTAACCATTTGCTGCACATCGCCAATGTTAATGCAAATAGTTGAGGTAATGCTTTAAATAATAAGTTTGTAACTATGGAGATCAACAGTGGCCGCCCACTCCTCCATTCAGGAAGTACATTTCTCATAGACTTTACAAAAAATAATTACCAGTATATTAAAGTTTTAAAGCTTTCTCAGGGCTAATCAGCTACATGGTGACTAAAGACCTGTCATTTTAAATTAAAATCTGTTTCTGAAACTTTATAAACTGCTGTGTTATTAAAGGTGCATTGTATAACTTTTCAGGTGGAGGGTCTGTCAAATGCTTTTCTCCTTTTTTCCTGGCTATCTTCATGGAGGCCAAACCAGGCCAAGTTACTGGTTAGACCTCTGAAGAGGCAACCCCACTCACAGTCAGAATGCCTGTTTTTCTAGATATTTTTGAGGAATAAAGCCACCTGTAATAGAATAAATGTAAGGACATTTGAAGCAGAGCAATGATATTCTGAATATTCATAGAAACAAGATGACCAACCAAAAAGTTACATAATGTACCTTTAAAGTTGCAGAAAAGTTGCAGAATCATAGGTTTTATGCATTTTATGTGCTTTATGAACTTAAAACAACCATGTTTTGGATAGTAGTCACCACATAGTTAGTTAGCTCCTGCAATGTCTGCTTTGAACTTTTGAACTGTATGGAAAATTTACTTCTGAAACCGGAGCGGGCAGTCACTGAATCATTTGGATAGTTTCAGCCCTGAAACTACTAATAAACAAAAGGTAAAGGTCACTGCCAACTTGAAAATGACTGCTTCTTGACATCACTAGGTGGAACAAAGTATTTTGAGCTTTGGAGATGTAAGCAGAGTAATAATAAAGGGTTACGTGTGTTAATGGAACAAAACAGATCTGTTTTGCATAAGGTGACAGCATTATAACATGGCTAAAATCTCACACGGTCAATTTTGGACATTAATCTGCCTTTTCACTTATGAATATGCAGTTTGCTTGTACTTCTCTGTATACGTAGTATTTTTTGTGCAAGACCCAAATGATTGTGAAAGCTTAGTAGTGCCACACCCCCTTTTAGTTACTAAAATCAATCCACAGGGCATGCGTTATTTTAGATAACCAAAGATTTCTTCTTGTCGACTACAGTGCTATATATAGTGCAATCTTAAAACCTCCCCAAAAAAGCATGGACAACAAATCTTCCTTAAAACATTAAAAGGTTAAGAGAGATAGAACAGATAACTTTTTTTGTATAAAATCACAGACAATTCATGAAAGGTTTTGCAAAAATGTCAATAGTAATATAATTCTTATGAAATTAGACTGCAAGAATAATCACAATCAAATCAAAAACTTTGTAAGTATCAGAATTTCCTCAAAATACTAAATTATTGTAAAATATTGTGTCTTATTTTGCATTAAAAAATTACTAATTCTGTAGTTTAGATCAGTAAAAACTTACAACGACATGTTCAGTTCAGTTATATTTTGGTCTTTTCCTCAAACTATGACAACTTTACACCCAATCTCCCCTCTCTACATTTTCCACATTCTAATCACGTAAAAGATGCTGTGTTCGTACCTCTTCCCTGCGGTAGTGTCCCTGGCCGCAAGCAGGGGGATGATGGCGGGGCTGCTCAGGTTTCCTCTACCAAAGCTCTCCTCGCTCTCCACTTTCAGACCCCTGGAAGTGCAGTGGAGTCCAGTCAGCGCGTCGCTCCTATCAGTCATGGGGGCCAGCTAGCACCCAGGCATCATCTGCACTAGCGGCGAGGGCAGAGGAGAGGAGCAGGGAGCTGGGGAAAAAGAGAAAGAGAGAGAGGGAGTAAAAGAGAGTAAAAGAGAGGAGGAGGAAGAGGGAGGGTGGATGGATGGATGGTAAAGGGGTAGGCTGGTGGGGGTAGTGGTGGGGCTAAATGCTAACAGCTAACATTAAGATAATCCCTCCTACTCGTACTCCACACCCTGTAACATTGGAGATATTTATAGGCCAGTGAAACATTAGCACATCTTTCTTGTCATTATTCTGCCGTCTAGTTGTAAATGTAATCTGACTTACTGTTACTAGTGTTTTTATTAAAGTGGAACTAAGCTCAAAATCCACTTTTTGCTACTAAATTGTGTATATGGTTTTTTAATAGCATCGAGCATTTCTAGTCATTTTTGGGCCATTTTGAAGCAAACTGGGTAAATTTGCTGCTTTCTGATCAAGCAACTAAACCTATGTGGGTGCTGCCCTCAGTGTCCTTTGCAGTTTCAAGTAGTTTGTGAGATCACACATGACTGCCATGATTTAAAGCCAGGTGTTTCTGATTACTGATAGATACTTTGGCTTTAAAAAAAGGTGCATGGTGTAGCTTTTCTGGTGGAGTGTTTGTTACCTGCTTGTTTCTATGGGAATGTCATTGCTCTGCCTGGAATGTTCCATGTTATGACATTAAATAGCTCCAACTTACATTTATTCAATTACAGTTTTATTGCTCCTAGAACCTGTATAATACCTAGAACCTGTAACGTGGCAAAGTTACAGGCAATAGCATTTCCATTAAAAAAAAAGCATATGGCAGACACCACAGCAGGAAAGTTACACAATGTACCTTTAAGAATGTGATAGTAATTGATATTAAGCAGTACCAGTGCAGAGACTTTATGAAAGAAGACCTGCTGTGCTTGTGCCTGCCATGCAGCTATAATCTATAACACCCGTGGATCATGAAGTTATAATATGCCTATTTTAATACCAATATTAATCTAAAACGACTTAATAAAAGTCGGCTGATTTCTGTATTAGGCAAATGCTGCACCCAGTGGGAGACGACATCGCTGTAAACATCATCACAACAAAAAGTTGTTGATAGCTACAGATCACGCTAGCAGGCAGTTATTTTTTTAATGTGTTCCAAAATGACTGTGAGTAAGTACAGAGCAATGGGCATATGCCAGGAGCAGTGAAAACAGTGATTGATCGGCAATATGGAGTCTTCAAAAGAAGTGATTAAAGATTGCTCAAACTGCACAAAACACTCCAAATACAACTTTGGGTGAGTAAATAATGAGGGGAAAACAACCCTCCTCATCCTCTCCAGCTCCTCCACTTCACCTTCACCACCACCAGGGTTAAGTCGATCCTTTTCACGCTTCACTGCTTTGCTGTCATTTAATGTTTCCATTTAAAGACGGTTATGAAAGATGAGGTCACAGGGTTGAACTAGAGCAAAGCAAACTGAACAAAGCAATAACTTAGTAGTATTGTACTCTTAGGGTAGTATTATTCTTCTCAAACAGAAAACACCCTGTTCCACCTTGTGATGTCATGTAAGTACAATAACTGCACATAATTCCAACCCTTGAATTGACCTGACATCTGTACTGAACTAATGGTAAAAGAAGCCATTAACCTGAACTTCTCCATGACATTACAAGGTGGAACAGAGCATTTTGAGCTTTGGAGATGTAAACAGACAGAAAATAAAGGGTTACTCAGAAGTGTGAAAGAAACAAAACACCACACAAGTACATTTTTGATGATATAACATGATAACCTGGTTTAGTCTAGATTTTGGCGCATTTAAAGCTCCTACATTATACAAAATTGATTCTTGTGAGCATTAAGCCAAGATGAATACTCAAACTTAGTCCAGGTTAGGTCAAAAACTTTCTAAGTGAATAATAAGCAGCTCGGTATAAACTAAACCAAGAACTGAAGTTATAGCCAAGGACTATATCACTGTACCTGCACCACAATAGTCTCTAATAGGCTAATGAATACTGTATGCAAATAATTTTAATTAAAAAAAGAGAACAAACATGCACAGTTTGCAGTGGACCAAAATGCAAACAATGCTGCTTTCGTCAGTATTTGCATATCTAGCACATCTATAAGCTTTGGATTCAAATCAAGAACATCAAAATAAACACAAACTAAAATAACTGGTTGGTTTTTATCAGGGATTATACGATGATTTGTCAGCAGGATTAGTGCAGTGTGTAAAAGGTTTAGCTGAGGCAAGACAAGGGCAAAAGCATTTAAGGTCCTATTTTACACAATATTGAATCTTTGAGCTTTAAACCATGTTATAATATTGTTAGTTCATCAAAAACATACCCAGATTTGTGTTTTGTTTCATTCACACATTTGAGTTTGAGTAATCCTGCATTATTAGCCTGCCTACATCTCCAAAGCTAAAAATGCTGTTCCATCTTGTGATGCAATGAAGCTGTATTTTTCAAGTTAACAACTGCCTTTTACCTTTTGTTCAGCCGAGACGGGCAATTCCAGGTCTGAATCTATCATGATGATTCTAGTAAAGGCACACCGACTGACCACATGACATGAGTTTATGTGTTACATGTGTGTGAATGGAAAAAACACACACACACAACTATGGGTTTGTTTATGATTAGGACACAACATTATAACATAGATCAGAAAATAATAGAAATATAGCAAAATTGATTAAATTATTCCAGAAATAAAACGTTATTAAATAAATTCATATCACATATAAGAGATGAATGAGGTGCAAAACCCTGGCTTCATATAGTTTATAATCCACATGTCCTCAATGTCCTGTTTTGACTCTTCACCCCGTTCTAATGTAATTAAAAGGTTTAAATTAGCTTACATACATTAGCAGAGTTAGCCGAGAATAGCAGCTGTTGGGAGTAAGTGGGGATAGTGTCCCTGCGGCACACAAAGGAGCCAATACGGATAAGAAACGGGCCGTTCTGATTAAGATTTACTAAAGTGCACACTGAAAGTATGTCATGTGTAAAAAAGGTACGCTCTAACTCAAGAATAAGAATGCTGACGCTGCAAAATACTTTCTACTACTACTTCTTCTACTTCTTTGTTACAAGTTGGCTAAAGACTGTAGCCTGTGCAGTGCGTGGTCAGTGAGAGGTTGAAAGAGCAAGCTCCAAAAGCCTTACATAATACATCGAACTCACATCCAAGCATGAACCTATAGAGCAGGTAAGAAATGTGGATCCATCTTTAGCGTCTTCCTTAAACACGTCTCCTGCACGTGCACGTCACGCAGATCGGTCCAGTCTGATTCAGTCCCACACAGCACAGAGTGTGTGACCTATGTGTGTCTTACCTGTGTGTCTCTGACCTGTGTGTGTCTGACTTGTGTGTGTCTTACCTGTGTGTGTCTTACCTGTGTGTGTTTGCAGTCAGAGCACCTCATGCTGCAGCCCTCGCGCGCTTCTTTGGCTGTGCGTGGCTGCACGTGGAGCACAGGTGTCCTACTGGAGCGTCATGACGTCACACCGCTGGGAGGCGTGAGTGAGTGACAGCTGCATTCAGCAGGGACGTCTGGAGTCATTTATGCAATGGACTGGTGCAAAAACTTTATGCAATGGAAAAGTGAATAGACTTTTTGTAACTGTTACGGCCCGTGGCTCCGCCCTGCCCTGCGCCCCCCTTTTTGTTTTACCGCTTGTGTTTAATATTTGCATATTATGCTGCGTGGTACCTGACACCTGATTGATGGAGTGTGGTTCTGTCGCTGCTGGGCTGACGCTGGTGTTTGCCGTGCCGAGACTGGAGGTTTGACGTTCTGCTCCTCCAACCACCTGCCTGACCATCCAACACCGCAACCAATAAAAGTCGTGTGCGCCAGCTCCTCCGGGCGGCTGGTTTAACAATTATTAAAAAGTATTCGCGGCGGACCCGCGACGGAGGTAGCCGAAGATTCGCCACGTATCCGCAAAACGGATCCGCAACGGAGTCCACTTGGACATCGCGCCGGATCCGCTCCTGATCCTGAAAAATAAGTCCGGATGTTTATTTAAATCATTAATTAGAAATCTTAGGATATGAGTAATTATTAACAGTAGAGAACGTATATACGCTTTGAGGTAGTTCACCAATGCTTCATTCTAAATATGAAAATGACAATTTACAGTCTTTACTAATATGAGGCTGAGTGTGGCCAAATACCAGATTGTTCAAACTTAACTTGAGTTTACCACAGTACAATGAGTCTGATGGTTGTACTTCTAGAGTGATCAGTGTGGAAGCTTCAGAGTCTCTGTCTTTAGCTTCAGTCTGAGGTCAGAGGTCAGAGGTCAGAGGGGCAGTGAGCCTGGCTCCTCTTTAGCTCCATGTCCTCCTGGTGAAGATCCAGTCTGTCAGAGTCCAGCTCTGGACTTCCCTTTTGTCAGAGCATCTGAAATGACACCAGTGAGTGTTAAATACCTCATTACAAATGTATAAATATACAGCAGTAAAATGTATATTTCACTGCTGTATATTATACAATACTGTATTACATATACTTTTACCACAACATTTAAAATATAATAATCAACTATGATGGTGCAATCACAATTATGGTGTGTCACATTAGAGGCCGTATTAAAATGTCAGATCTTTCACTGACTGAAGCAGCATCTCAAGTCCCATCAGAGGAGGTTAGGGACAAAGTCAGATCTGGATCATCTTCACTTCTGATGCCTACAGGGCTCCTGGAGGTCGTTAAAAGTTTGGCGTTTTAACGTTGTTGTATTGAGGCACCGACATGATTGTACTTTAGTGTTAAGTACGGTAGAGTCGACACTCTGCACAAATAATAATCATCTGTTGTTAAAATACATCCAGCTCAGACACCGGGTCACAGTCGCTCCACACACCGAGGGGAGCGCGTCAAGAGCGGCGTCCAGCCAGAACCGAACCCGTGACTAATGTCCACGGAGCAGAGCCACAACTCCACAAATACATATAAATATAAGTAGCGTTGTATACAAATAGTATTTAGACTGGGAGCTGCCTCAAAGATGGAGATGTCCAGACTCCTGACCTCATCAGACTTTAGCTGCCTCCTGTCGTTAGCTTTATGCTAATGCACTCGTCAAAACTGATAAAACACGCATAATCACACACATATGTATATCACAATTCAACGTTAACATTATGTACTTTAATGATGACTGATAAAATTAACTTTTTAACAATTTACTTACAGGTAAATCCGCGGACAACAGGTGGACGCTTCTTTCCGCTCAGGTCCCGTTAGTCAATGGTGCGTCCGCGCTGCTTATCTGAACCGGTTTAGCCGCGGATCCGCTAATTGATAGTTACACATCTAACAAATGTTGTGTTAAAAGTGCACTTACAGTGCGGATCTAAGATGATTTAGCAGCAGATCCGCAGTGTGACAGCAGCTGCCCTGGAGTTTGGGTTAACGACAGTCACAAAGCGAATACGGAACAAATACGCAGCAGATCCGCAAAGCGGACTGACTGTGGGGCGGATCCGCTGCGGAGTTGTAACTGTAATTGCCATTCCGGCTCAGCTATTGGGCATTTGTATTTTCTTTAATTTAACCTATTATCTTTACTACATTGTTTAGTTATTGAGAATTCTTATTTGTTATGTAAATGCCCGATGCTGTGTTATTGTATTTACTACATTTACTTTATAAATCCACTTTAAACTTCCACTTCATCGTGTTTGTTACTTTCCTTTGTCCCTCACTGGGCTGTAACAGTAACACAGACACACACGGCACAATGATGAAGCTTTATTCACCTGCAGAACACTCACACACACATGTGGACTTACATCATTATCTGTAACTCAACTTTTCTGTTTATTTACATTTAGGATTTAAGGCATAAAGCTGTGCCTGTAACCACGACCAGTACATTTTCAGAATTAAATTAAAAATAATTACAACTCTGTAAATCAGATGAATAATTTAAGCAACTGTTTTGGGGTTACACTTTAACACATGACAATTTTAATGCATTAAATGCAAATAATCTAAAATACAATCAAAAATAATATTATAAGATACATTTCAAATTAAGGTCACTTTATAAAGTGTGAGAAATACAGTAATTATATGATATATACAGTGCATAATAGTACAGAAAAATATGTGTAGACAATATAATTATAATATTTTATTATACATTTTTCATATTTTGTCTCTTGTCTTACAGTAGCTGGCATACTGTCCGAAGATAAGGCACCTCTATAAATTGGTTTCTCCCTCCACTTCCACTATGCCACTGACCACAGGGGCCTGCTGTACATGATCTAATGTGGAGACCTTTTCTGTCTGCTCCTCTATTTCATCCACCTGGAATCACAAACACTCATTACTGCATGGACTTTTCTGTGAATTTAAAATATCAAGTTATTATTAGATATTACATTGAACTACATAATGAACAGTGGTGGAAGAAGTACATCATTTTGTTACTTAAGTAAAAGTAAAGATACTGGAGAAAACATCTAACCGATTAAAGAGTAAAAAGCAAAAGTGTTTTGTACAGAAAAAGATCTAATAAAGATTCTAATGTAATGGTTTTGATAAAGATTTGAATTGACCAACTGAATCTATTGTTTTTTTTTCCTAGCTGTTTTTCTTTGTATATTTTTGTGTTAAAAATAACCCCTCAGCCTTTTCAGCAGGTTTCAAACAATAATAAAAAATACTTTTACTTTCAGTCCCAGTTCAAAAATGTAGTGGAACAGAAAGTACAGATACGCCTGCTCAAATGTAAAGAAGTAAAAGTAAAAAGTTACGTTCCACCACCGATAGCACAACCAGACTCATCATTTCTATCAAATCTCACCTTTTCCTTTGACCTCTGGAGCGGAGACTTGACCGGTGAAAACGATGGAGAGCGAGTTGGGGAGAAGGACGGGGAGAGGGTGGGTGATTTGGGGGACCTTGGCGCACTGATCAGTGACTGGCTCCTCTTCACTGCCGAGGACACTGCCTGCGCAAACTTGGATGGCGTGGACGGTGAATAGGGCCTTGGTGCTGCAAAACTCCTTAACTTCTCCAAACTCAATCCCAAACTTGGCTGGGCGCTGCTTTGCCTTATCAGCGCTGGTTCTTTATGCTCCTGTGTGGGACTTGTTGGGACGCTACCTCCCTCTGCTGGCTGTTTGGGGGATTGCAAGGGAGAAAGCGGAGGAGATGGTATTGCTTCTTTCTCTTTATTTCCTGATTTTGGGCTGGTAGGCCTTGCATTGAGTTGACTCTTCTCAGCTGCAGATGTTACATAATAGCCAGGTGTCTTTTTGTGCTGTAAGCGGAAGGATCCTGGTTTAGGCTTGGTTGCTGGGGGAATTTTAATTTCTTTGACCTCTGTGGGTGAACCTGCTTGCAAATTTGTAGTAGTAGTTGTTTTAGTAGAAGTACTAGTAGTAGTAGTAGTAGTGGATGATGCACAGTTTGTGGCCGTTGTCTCCTGGATACTCCCATTTATAGTGCTTTGGGTAACACAAGTAGCATTGCATTTCTCCAATTCTACCTTATCTGATAGAACAGTTTCTTGTTTAGTTTCTTGTGCACTTTCTTGCATAGTTTGTGAAGCAATATTTTCCCCAAGTTGGTGATTTTCTTGTGAATTTGCAGGTGGGGCTTCCAGTGTTAAGGCTACTTCAAAATACCTCAACTTTTCAAGCGATTTTTGAGGCACAATAGTGTAAGTTGTCATCCCTACTTTTGGAATGTAGTCTCGCGTGAGTTCGTTAGAAGGTTTGGGTTTGGATTCAAGTTCAGACAGAGGAGCCTTCGCCGGAGAAGGTGAAGCAGCTACGTTTAAATTCACTTCCAAATCATCCGTCAGCGTGGCCATGTCTTTTTTCCCTGATTCGGACAGACTCGGAGAAGACGGGGTGTTCGATGGAGCGTTATCCGGATGTTGAGAAACAGGAAGTGAGGTCAGGTCTGTTTGAACTTGTGCATCCTCTCCAGTGGTTTGCGTCGCAGTGCTGGGGGGAGGTTGGCCGATTGCCTCGATGACAGCGTGGCCTCCGGGTGATGCAGAGTCCTCGGGGATTGGAGGAGGAGGAGGAGAAGGAGGAGGGGATGGGTAGGAGGCCTGGGTTTCTGCATCCTGGAGCAAAGGAGGAGGTGGGAGGAGGCGGGCGGGGCTGGGGAGAGTGTCACTGTCAACCTGGATGCTCTCAGTGCAGTCTTCGCATGTGGATGGCTCACCTTTAGGAAAATAAAGACGATTTTACCTGATAATATTTACAACACAAAATGACATATTCTTAGGGGCACTTGCCAATATGTATTTTATTAATTATTTCCAGTTACAGTTTAACCCATTGTAAGACGGTGCAATTTATTTTAATTGAATTGAGACCGTTTTAATTTAGAAGTCACTTTCTTTTTTGTGTTAAATGGCAATTATCATGTTCATGAAATTAATATTCAAGGCCACATTTTGCTTGCTTTAGAACTCAACTTCCCCATCACCATTCAAAACATTCCAAGTTTGCGATTATTGGAAGTAATTTATTTATTTGGAGTGATATTGTAATAAAATGCATACAAAATTCTAGACCTGCCGCATTTATTACTGTATTGACTTATTATTCAGTATATGTTAGATGGGACAATTTTTGGGAGTCAGCACTTTTTCTATGTACTTCTGGGATTTTTTTCTTATTTTTCTGTAATACGATGAGATTTTAGCTGTAGTAAGTGGATTTATGGACTTCTCTGACTTATTATAGATGCAAACTAACTACTGAAGAGTTGCTTTCTGTTAATCATGCATTGCAGTTCATATTTTCAGCCCTATTGTACATTTAGAATGCGTTTAATTCTGATTTATGGTTTGGTTTGGTTTTAATATTACGGTTTCTCTTTTATATTTACTTCAGCAATACTCGTGTGACGGGCCAAAAATGTTCAAAATTTTTCAGTCAATGTTGATTCCTGAGAGCAATAAATCAGAAAAGAATCATACGCATTAGTGAAAAGAGACTCTTGGACATACTGTGCTTAAAATCTTGTCCAATAACAGCTTTGAAATCTTGTGTTGGAACAGGCAATAACTTTTGACACTTTAATGGTTAGCCAAAAAGTACTGGGTGTTTCTTTAATTGTCTCACCTTGTGGTTTCAGCGTTCATAAATCATACGTCAGTCTCATTGAGTTATTGAAATAGTAATAGTACATGAACAGGGATGTTTCTATTCCTGGCTGAGGTAATTTTGGAATTTCGTTAATAGAGATGATTAAAACGCCACATTTAATCCCGTCACACTTCCTTTTATAGCTTACTTGTGTCTGGTACTTCAGTCAACTCTTCGACGTCCACTTTTCCCAGCTCTATAACATTTGCAGAAACGTTCACTTCAATGTGCTGCTGACGGTCACTGCGACAAATAAAAAAAGTATTTAAAGTGTTGCCAATGCTTTTTACAAACTTTTAAAGAGAGACTTGAACACATCTTGAGTATAGTTCGTACTTGCCATCTGTGGATAGTTCTACCCCATTCTCTGCTATATTCTCTATAGATATTTCCATCACAGTCTCGGTGGGTGGGGCTTGTGTGACGTCAGGCGATGCATTGTGGGTAGTTTCGTCCTGGGCGGCGCTGGCGGTTGCAGACATGATGGAGGAATTCATCTCCTCTTGCTCTTTTATCTCCTCCAGTGTGGTAGCAGGTGGGCTAGCTGTAAAAAAAAAACATGGCCGCCAATAGACTATGTTAGCATTAGTTAGCATATTTTGACACACAGATGCTAAATGCTAATGCTAACATGATCAGCATTTTGAAACGACTTATTTTAATTTTGACATTCTTTTTTTTTTTTTTTGGCAAGTTTTGTGGGAAAAAAAATCTGCCCTTGGTAACAGTTTTAAAGAGTCTATATAAATAAAGTTGAAATTATCGAAAAGATCTTGTCCAAGGACACAATGAAAGTATGCAATGTCAGTGGCAGGAACTGAACTGTCAACATTTGCTTAAACAAGGTCAGACTGTTAAAAACTCCACATGAATGAGCTATTGTGACCAAAATTGTGTGTATCAATTGATTCGTTCATGTTTGAGTAAATCCTGTATTGTCCTAAATTCAAGGCTTGAATGCTTAAAAAAATCTGTTTTCACCTACCCCCTATACCCTCCCACTTCAAGTTACAAGACTAGTTTGAGAAGAGTTGACAGCCCCACTATGGAAACATTATTTTAAAGATTATTTTGTTAATACCAGAGTATAGAACATTTACATATTTATTAAACCAATAGTGAACACCCCGTTTCATTCTCGCGTTTAAAGAACTTAACGACGGCGGTTTTTCAAATTGTGCGAAAACTACATTCCTTCATTTTCCACTTCAAAGATGGATTATAAAAGAGTAGGAAGTCAGACCAAGTTTCAAGGCTAGTGAAACCAAACTACGCATTCCTTACAGTCTGTGCACCGAGAAAACACAGGAAGAGGATTCTCACTGTAGGCCTTCCCAGAAATACTGACTAATAACAGCGGTGGGTACAATTTAGCGTCCAACTTTGCATGGGTCTTCCAATTGTCCTGAGGAGGTAACCGGGATATTAAACACATACTAAATGATTTCCTTGCTTTGAGAACTACAACAATGCATAAACATAATGATCTCCACAAGCCAAAATTCCCAAATGAATCTAATTACTTCACTTTAAACACTGCGAATGTACACTGTAAAACTCAATATCTAGGCAAGTTTTATTTATGTATTATAATTTTTTCCTTTACATATTTTGGGCGCTCTTTTCTGCATCACTCAAGGAAAATTACTCAAGTTAAAACGACTTAAGTAAAGTAAAATATTCTTAATTTGAGTAGATTCAACATGACAAGTGAAATGATACACCAGCGAAGTGTGTTTTTCATAATTCAAACAACATTTGATTTTGTTTCTTATTTTAAGTGCACAGAGTTGTTGTTTTTCTCATCTTAAATGTGCAATGTGTAAATTTGTTCGCAGTATGAACAAATATATTGTGTATCTATTCAATTAAAAGTGTTTTTATATCTCAAAACTACCGTAAAACATACATTATTACTGTGAGCAGGTCCGCCTCTCCACAGATCTGACCTTTAACTTGACCTGGTGATGTGGGCTGCTCGTCTCCATGGAAATACCTCAATTAAATGTCATACTGTACAATATTTTAGGAAAAAAACAAGTCAAGCAACTGTAGAAAAGTGTACAAAAAGTCTTGTTCCACTGATAGATAATTTTACTTGTCAAGCGAAATGTTCTCAAATTATGGTTTAAAAAAAAAAAATCTTAATTCAAGTAATATTAAATTGGCCACATTTTAGTTTTTGCAGTGTGAGCTGCTGCATTATAATTCCCAGAAAGTTTATTTAAATACTTTTGTGCCCAGACCCAGGTGGAGTTTTCCTCTTTAGGACAATACCATTACATGTGTTATGCATATTAGGACAAAGGCAGGAAAGTGTGTCAAAGGGAGATTTAAACTACAGAAAGAAAAGGAAAGGAAAAGAAGGTGTAAGGAGATTTGTGTCTGAGTGGCTCAAAGCATTTGAAGTTAGAGGCCACTGCAGTCAAGTGGGTCACTGCAGGGGGTGGAAATAGGCAAAAATAGAATGGAACAAATATGAAACACAAAGAAAATATTTGTTCCATTTTGCCTGACTCTGTGCTCCAAGGGTTTTCTGTTTCAGCCATAAGAATTTCAAAAAAGTAAAGTTAATGCTTAAAGCTGCACTGTGTAGCTTTTCTGGTGGAGGGTTTGCTACCGGCTTGTCTCCAGGGAGCTGTTATTGCTTTGTCTAGAATGCGCCGCTTTAGAGATTAAATTAAATCTATCTCAAAGAAGACAACTAGATGACATTACAGGTCAGATCTGTGGAGAGGCAACCCTATTCACCGAGATAATTTAATAAATGCTAAATAGATGTGTTTAATGTCATGGAACATTCCAGCCTCCACCAGAAAAGTTACATAGTGCACCTTTAAATAATTTATTTCAGACTAAGCACACAGCATAGATGCATTGTCCAACCTACACTGTAATTACTAGTTAGTCTGTTATAATAATACATTTTAAAAAATAACTACTTAGTCACATTTTCTATTGATTTCCTGAACATTTGGACACAGACAATTTTCAGTTAAGGCCACTAGATGGCAGTAAATTGTATCTTTGTAGATCCTTGTACAATAAAGTCAAAGCTTCATAACTCCTCCACTAATCAATAAATGGCTTACTTACATTATGACATATGAAACTAATGAAACTATTAACATAGATTTAAAAAAACATCTATAATAACAATAAATAATACATATAAATAGGAAAGACTCCAGACCTTGCAGATTTTCTGGACAGAAAGTTTCAGGTGCAACAAGACCAGGGGAGGAGGGCGGTGGAGGAGCTTTCCTTTTGGTCCTTTTCAGTGAAGAATCTGTTGAGGATCCACGACTTAAAACAGGAGTCTAAGCAGAGATAATAAGAATACATAAACAAAACACAAAACATTTCTTACTACACATAACTGAGACAGGTCCATTATTAAAACCAGTGAAAAATGATAGAGTTGAAACAATATTACCAGCTGAAGCTTTGGGATATGTATAAGAATTCAACAAATCTATGGGTTATTTTTGCTGACAACTGGACTGTTTACAAGTACTACTTTTTACAACAAAAAAAGTAGTAGTAGTAGTAGTAGTAGTAGTAGTAGTAGTGGTAGTGGTAGTGGTAGTGGTAGT
>JACN01090912.1:0-13057 GCA_000787155.1 Scartelaos histophorus | reverse complement strand
ATTTAGCAAACAGAGATGTCACAGAATCAGTCATAATTCGAAAATTGTTAATTTAGCAAACAGAGATGTCACAGAATCAGTCATAATTCGAAAATACAGAAGGTCCAACAACAAGCAGGAAAATGGATAATTGTCCCAGCATCTCCTGTCCTTAGACCCTCCTTCTCCGGCAAGGAAAAACTCCCAAAAACTCCCCCCAAAAAACCCAGTGGGGGAAAAAAAAAAAAACAAGAAACCTCGAGGAGAACCACAGTGACGGTTCTCAGTGAAGGTTAGTGCGACTGGGCTCACCTCTCCACAGATCTGACACGGAACTCAACCCTAATGCCATACTGTGGAACATTCCAATCGACATCTCCATGGAGACGAGCTGTTACCCTTTAATTAAGACTAACCTGAAGCATTTTGATTTAAGCTTAAAAAGACGTACCGAAAATTGAACAGTAGCTAAAAAAAGTAAGTAAGTAGTAACTGTACCATTACTTTATACGTGCAAAAAGTATAAAGTAATGGCCAAAGTACTGAAGTAAGAATAAAAATGCATTTGGGGAAATATGAGTAACTGTCTGGACATTACGACTGAATTTGAAGTTAACGTAATCTGTGCTTTGTTTCGTTCACTCATGTTTGACTGATTCTTTATTACCAGTCTGTCTGCATCTTCAAAGCCCCAAAATGCTCAGCTCCACCTTATGATGTCATGAAGAGGTGGTCGTTTTCAAACTCGTAGAAACTGGCAATTCCGGGGCTGAAACGATCCAATGATTCCAGCGAAGGTGCGTTGAGTTTGAGAGAAGAACTCGGCCTAAATACGCAGGATTTTTGTGTGTTCGACGCGTGCGAATGAAACGAAACACAACCCCAGGTGCGTTTGTGACGAGGAAACGGCATTAGAACTTTGAAAACGCAATGTAAAGTGAAGCTGAAGATCCAAATTACGCCGTTTCGAGGTGTCCCCAAGTGTCCTGCGATTGCCCCCACGAGTTCATGACCCTAAATGAGGATACTTAATAGTTATTCTCCCCTCCTCCCTCTTCTCGCAGTCCAATACCTGACATGTCTTACACAATCTGACAGCTCTCCTCCACAGAGACCCATTATCCCCACACCACATCTGTGCTCTGTCAGTCACTGAGAACAGCCAGGCTTTGTCAAACCAGCTAACAATATTAAGTCCAGGCAGATAATACTGTCTTTTCCCAAACAATGTCCCACTTTGACGTTCCCAAAAAAGACGGACAAAGGAGGAGACGGGGCCAAAGTCCGGGTGATTGAGAGTCGACAGAAATAAAATAGGTTTGATACGATTTCACTTAAGTGCCTATAGACCACATCTGTATGGACGGTGTTGACTTAAGATACTCATCGCTGTCGTAAAACCTTCAGTGTGCGGCCGTTAAAGGGCCCATAATACACGATGTTCTGATCTTATAATGTTGTTTTTTCATCAAAAATACACCTGGAGTCGCGTTTTGTCTCGTTTAACACACACATCTTGCAGTTTTACGCTGCAAATTTCTCCGATCTGACCAAGATTTTTAAAACTTAATGGTTATTCATCTTGTTTTTAGGTTTATTATTTGTTCTGGGACTGCTTAATTCCAGTCTAGAGGTGGTTTATATTAAGATAACTTGCCAAGTAAAATGATCTGTCCTGCGTGGAGTTTATTTTAAGATAACTTGCCAAGTAAAATGATCTGTCCTGCATGGAAAAGATAATTTCACTACTTTTATGTCATTTTCTGATAGATTTAAGTGTTTATATCTTAGGCTGAGTTCTTGACTCAAACAGAAAACGCTCTATTCCACCTCGTGATGTCATGCGGTGATACAGGAAGTGCACCACTGTGTTTTTAAGCTCCACACACCTTCACTATAGAATAATTTGCATAATTTTAGCCCTGGAATTGCCCGTCTCTACTGAACCAAAGTTAAAAGGTAGAGGTTAACTTGAAAAACACCACTTCATACCACGGAGCATTTTTAGCTCTGGAATTGCAGACAGACTAAAAATGGGTTTTTCAAACATGTGTGAATGAAACAAATCTCCACTTTAATGTGAAGAGAAATGGGAAAAAAGTTTTATCGGCTTATTTGCACCAATCACATAAAAGTATAATTTGCATTTATAGCATTTTTCTTTTATTGCATTCCAACGCATTAGGCTATAACTATTTAAAGCTGTACTGCGTAACATTTCTGGTGGAGGAGGGTCTGCCACCTGCTTCTTACCATGGTGATCTCTTCATCTCCTATGGAAACTAGAAAGTAACAAGTCAGATCTGCGCAGAGGCGAGCCCACGCTCAGTAGGAATACATGTTTTTCAAGGTTTTTTTAGCCATAAAAACACCTGCGATTGAATAAATGATAATTTTAATGTCGTACTGCGGAACATTTCAGACAAAACCAAAACACTGGGATAAGCAGGTGGCAGATTTGCACCAGAAAAGTGACAGTGCATCTTAAACATGATGTCTGATTTTACATTGTCCACAGATTTGCATGTTCGAGCTAAATTCCATGTACGTTTATGGCGTTAACTTATGATATGTTATTTCCAAAGCTTTTTTTCAAATTTGACTTTAAAGCCAATGCAGAGATTCACAGGTATAGTACTTGTCAAAATTGAGCTTTTCACGTTCCAAAACGTGTCACATCAAGAGCTCAGTTCTGCCTACGATACCGGGGCTGTAAATGATGGAGCCAGTTTTCACATCTGGTTAGTGACGGGATCAAAAACGCTTAAAAATGTTTGATAATCATTCAGTTTTGGAGGTTTCTGTTTTAATCCATGTCTGAATCAAATGTGTTAATCTAAGGTGTGCAGATGTCATTTTTTAGTAATGCACAGCTATAATATAAGGTGAAGGCTTTAATATTTCGCCCTTCTGGGTTTTTTGCCTCTTCCGGCATCTACTTTTTTATCTATTGTGCTTTTTTATTGTTATGTTATATATGTGTTAATTTTTTTAAATTACTTTTTAATTATTATTTAAATGCTCTATATTACATAAAACTCACTCTTGTGAGCTTTTAGCCATGTTATAATGTTGTTACCTCTTCAAAAACCAACCTGGAGTGGTGTTTTGTTTCATTCTCACATGTTTGAACCATTTTTTTTAATCTGTCAAAGCTCAAAACTCTCAGTTCCACCTTGTGATGTCATTAGTTTTCAAGTTAACAGATCCTTTTTAACATCGGTTCACTACAGATCATCAATTCCAGGCCTGAATTCACCCACACAATTCTAGATGAAGGTGCACGAAGTTTAAAAAGCCAATGAAGCACTTTCTGACATGACATCACGAGACTTTTTTGCTCGGGTTTGAGAGAAGAACGCAGCCTCCACGTGCAGATTTGTGAGCGAAACAAAACGCAAACCCAGGTATGTTTGTGATTCTTAAACAACATTAAAACATGGAACAGAACACGGCGTAAAATGGGCTCTTTAAAGGACAATTACTTTAACCAAATCTAGTTACAGCTGTTGCATAATTCGGTATGTGCGGCGTTTTTATCGAGCGCAGCTGGTAGAGTCGCGCCGCCAGCTCCGCTCACATGCTATTTAAAGTCTTACCTAATGAGGCATGTGTGATGGCATTTTGATTGGATAATTGAATTAACGGTGATCTTTAGCTTTGATCTGTAATGACAAAACCCAGTGCCCCCCTCGGCTTAAAAACGACTGCGCTATTACAGTCCGTGAGGTATTGTGCAAAGTTGTCGTACAAGAACGCAATTACAAACGCACTATAAACGGGAATGTCTTTGATTACCTGGGTCGGGTTCAAGTATTTTTATGGCTCATGGGGGTGCAATCGAATTTAATCAGGTCAGATCTTTTGTTATTGTGTTGAATATAAGTCACTGTTGCAACTGTATTTCGCAATAATTAATAATAAATAATGAGAAGACGTTTGGGGGATGAGGCGGCGCTTTAATGTGGACGATCGGAGCCGGATTTTAGATTTGAAAAGAGAACAAATCTTCTTTTTCGTTCTATTTTTCATGCATTTTTATACTTTAAGCAAAATATAATAATAAATCATGATAATATGCAGGGTTCCCACTCTTTTACTGACAAAATTTCAACTTTATCATGAATTTTCCATGATTTTACGGCTCCTACGTGTGTAAAATTTAGCTTTACTTTTAAGGAAATGTGAACCTTTCCACTCAGCTTATGGTATGACAGTTTTTTAACATTCAAAATACTGCGAGTGAATTTATTGTCGTCTCTTTTAAACAGACCTTATTGTGTATTGTCCTGCAGTGTTTCCCACAGAACATTTGTTACTCAAGATGGATGTGGGGGTTCGCCGGGATCAGAGACATGTGAAAATAATCACAAATAATCAGAATACCCTAATGATAACTTAACAGAAAGCTGCAATTGTGTGAAAAAGATACTAAAATTCCATCACTTTTACAAAACTCTCACTGAATTTACAAAAGTCTATTGCTTTTGCAGGATTTCCATGACTGAATATGGTTTATAACATTTTTCAAGACCCTCAAAGACGCTTTACAGAACAAAAGACAATGAAAAGAAATGGTGAAAATCATATTACTTAAGTATAGTGACTAAAAAAAGAAAAGAAAGGAAAATGAAATAACAGTATAAATAGGCCAAATATAAATATAAGGGGGCTTTGCAGTATGGTTATCCTGCATTACCACATTACTTTTATTTTTATTTACTTAAATTTATGTATGTTTGGGGGTTAGCGGTGGGCAGTTTTGTAGTTTTATGTTCATTTTGTGTATTGTTTTATGTTTTATGTTGCAATGCGCTCAAAGCCAGTTACTCTACATAATAGTCTGGTACTTGCACAGTCCTCGGTTGTATTATGATTACTCTCTTTATGTATTTTAACTCTATTCAAAGTATTTTCAACATTATATGAGTTAGATATAAGTCTTTCTCTTAATTTATTGTATATTATCCCTTGTTGCTCTTGGACATTATTTTGCAAAACTGAAACTCCCAAATGTGGAGCAAGTAAAGGTTTTCTTATCAGTTACACTTATAGTATAACTGCCTCAATCATTTTTCAAGGACTTTGGGAAAATACAAAAAAATAAATCAACAAAAAATACAAAAACAAAAAAATACAAAAAAAATTGGGCAAATTGTATTTATATAGCTGTAATTTGTTGTTATATGTAGGTGCACTGTGTAACTTTTCTTGTGGAGATGTTGTTGCTTTGTCCTAAATGCTCCACACACAGCAACAACTGGAGGGTTAAAATGTCAGGGTAAAATATTTCAGAGTTGTTTTCAGCACAAAAAGTGTTAATTTAACTATTTGAAAGTTAAATGAGGGTTCGAGTTGGGGTTATTTGTCAAAGTTGATATGGTTGGAGTTAATTAAACTTCCACTAGTGTTAATTTAACTTCCACTAGTGTTAATTTGGCCCCTCCACCCACCACTTCATTCAACTTCAATTACTGTTAATTTGGCACCTCCCACTTCAAACTCCTGTGAGAGAAGAACCAGTTTGAACTAGTTTATACATAATTTCACTAAAATAAAGTGTTAAAATAAAACACCTCTTTGTATTGTTTAGCTAAATCAGTATAACCCTACAAAGTGTTATCCGTTTACTCTCAAAATGTTAATATAACTCTTGATTTTGGGGTTAAACGTGAACTTTGGCCCAGTGTTACTTAATTAACATTTCCAAAAAATTTAAATTAACTCTAGAACAGATTGGACTCATATAAACCCTGAGAAAATGTTAAAAATGATTCTGTGAGAGTCAGTTTTAACACTCTACTTTTTGCTGTGTAGTGTTGAATTAAACATGTCTATCTCCACAAAGTTAATTCAACTTCCGCTAGTGTTAATTTGTCACCTTCCACCCACCACTTCAAAGTCCTAGAAGAGAAGACCAGTTTGAACCAGTTTTGTACATAATTTCAAATAAGCTAACTAAAATAAAGTGTAAAAATAAAACACCTCTGAGTGTTGTTTTGCTAAATCAGGATAAATCTACACAGTGTTATCTGTTTACTCTCAAAACACTAATTTAACTCTTGATTTCAGGGTTAAACAGAAACTTTGGTCCAGTGTTACTTAAATAACATTTCCAAACATTTTAAATTAACTCTAGAACAGATTGAACTCATATAAACCCTGAAAAAATGTTAAAAATTATTCTGTGAGAGTCAGTGTTAACACTTTTTGCTGTGTAGTGTTGCATTAAACATGTCTATCTCCACGGCAACGAAAAAGTGACACCACCATCATGCCCAGTAACATGTCAGATCTATGGAGAGGTGACATTTCAGGCAAAGCAATCAAATCTTCATGAAAAAAAAAAAAAATCCAATGACATCAGAAAAGTTACACAATGCACCTTTAAGCCTTTCTTATGAACATTTTTAAGAAACATTTTTGCAGATTGTCACAGCTCTGGACTCAACGCCCCACACCCCACATCGCACCTCCACAACTTCAGCGCGACTCAAGGGAAACGCAGTATAAACGATGAAAGTTCTTAAATATCTCCTGAAAAACTGAAATTCCCCAGTGTGGGACAAGTGAAGTTTCTCTTATCAGCTCGCCTCATAGCGTCATTTTTCAAAGTTTTCTGGAGAATTCAAAAAAGTAAGACGACTGGGAGGGTTTGTGTTTATTTAGCTGTAATTTTTTTTTTTCTCACTGGACAAGGATGGACTCAATAACACTTACAGATACAGGAGGCTCTGGAGAGAACAGGAAATTTGGAAAAAAATGTACTAAAAATGCTTTGACACTGGTGTTATTTTCTATGTTCTAATCTTATCTCATTGGCTCCGGTCTGCAGGTCCGAGGAATATTTGCCTGTAACTGATTTCACATTATAAAGCCCCATATTGCACCTTATTCTGATCTATGTTATAATGTTTCCTCATCATAAACATCCCCAGAGTCAAGTTTTGTCTCATTCACACATGTTTTAACACAAAAACCTGCATATTTAGGCTGAGTTCTTCTCTAAAATCGAAAACGCTCCACCTTGTGATGTCATGTGGTGATACAGGAAGTTCCACTGTGTTTTTAAGCTCCGTACACCGTTTGTTAGATTCATTTGGACAATTTCAGCCCCCGAAAAAATGAAAAAAAAACTTAACTTGAAAACTACAACTTCATGACATCACAAGGTGGAACAGGGAATTTTGGAGATATAAATAGACTGATAATAAATTCAAACATGTGTGAATGAAACAAAACACAAAAGTATGTTTTTGGTATCGATTGGCCAATACTGTCAGTCAATATGGGCACTTGGAGATATATCAGCTGTCGTCTTAAATCTTGCCGATATGAGCCGTCCACGTGGCATGTTTTACATCGTTATAAAGCTTAGACTCTCTATATTGTGTCCATATACCGTATTTTTCAGACCAAAAGGCGCATCTAAAATCATGACATTTTCTCAAAAATCCACAGTGGCCTTATAATCCAGTGGCCTTATGTGTGACCTTTGGTTGTGTTTAACCTCCAACCGATTTGATGTTGTCCACATTAGTCTAATAAGGTATTAGTGGGCGAGTCAGGAGGAGTAATATGTTGGCCACATATAGGGCGACTGTGCAACATACCGGTAGTTCTGCCGTGTGCTGTACAAGGACCCAAAATGCACCTGTTAAGAGACATGCACCATGCAGATTTCAGGTTTTGTATTTTTGTGTTAAAACTGAACAATGTTGAGAGGATCCGGGCATGTTTGATGCCCAAATCACCAACTGTTAAACTTGTATTTTTGTGTTAGCTACAACTGAGAGTTATTGTAAATGACCTGAATAAAGTTCGATTTATCCGACACGCGTTTTGTTTCTCTTATTGCGCCTTATAATCCGATGCTCCTTATGTGTGGACAATGACACAACTGACATATTATTTGATACTGCGCCTTATAATCCGGTGTGCTTTATAGCACAAAAAATACGGTAATCCAATGTACAGACAGATAAATGTCCTAATATGAGTATTTATCTGCAGAGTCATTTGTCTGCGATACTGTACTGCCCCTGAACCTTTTCACAAACAGCTTTAATATGTTTGTGTCCTTCTAATTAATTACACACATTTAAACTAAAGACTAATAGCAGTAGTTTGCAATTTGTTTACAGGCTAGAATGTCATGCAGAAATGCCACTAGGTCGACCTACTGTCTTTAAAATGACCGTAAAGAGGCGGAATAACAGTGCAGCTGAAACAAACTCAATTTAAAATCCAATCGTTTCATAATCAGTTGAAGATTTACAGTGAATTTTTAACATCACTAAATAGATCGGCTTTATCTATCAACTTTATAATTATCATATCAATCGGGCCTTAGTAAGAGCTTTTTAACATGACAGTTTAACACTAACAAGAGTAAATTTTGCATAATATAGGACCTTAACAAATCTCTGATATTTCTTCACAGGTGCAGTTACTTCCCTTTAAGATTTTATGGTCCATCTGTTCCTGTGCGGTGCCGTGTATAGATTGTGAAGCCCCATATGCACTTTGTATGTGTAAGTTTATGGGGCTTTGTATTGGAGCCCTGCAGAGTCGTGTTAAAGCAGCAGGTGAGTCACGGGCAGGTGGGCTTCAGGTTTACAGGTGCGTTAAAGGTCTGGCAGGTGCAGTGGGCGGGTGCTGTGGAGCCCTGTTAACAGAGGCTTAAGTGGTGGTCAGCAACTAAAGACGTTTTATGACAAAGTTGCACCGTGAGATAGAGTTGGCAGACACCTCGAATCAGGGCTAAAACATGCGGGCGCAGCAGTAAGTGACACGATGTATTACGGCCATCGTAACTATTTAACTTTAGCACAGAATATTAAGTGGAGCCTATTTTCCAAAATGCATAGTGTTAAAATTGACTCTCACAGAATCAATTTTAACATTTTCTCAGGGTTTATATGAGTCGAATCTGTTCTAGAGTTAATTTAACATTTCTGGAAATGTTAGAAATTAAGTAACACAAGCCCAAACTTCCTAATTAACCTCAAAATCAAGAGTTATATTAATGTTTTGAGAGTAAATGGATAACACTTTGTAGGGTTATCCTGTTTTATTTACTTTATTTTAGTTAATTTAAGATTAAATTATGTACAAAACTGGCTCAAATTGTTTTTTCTCTCATGGGAGTTTGAAGTTGTGACCAAATTAACCAAATTAACTTCAACCATATCGACCCCAACTTGAACCCGCATTTAACTTTGAAATAGTTAAGAAAAACTTTTGTGCTAAAAACAAATCTGCAATATTTTATCCTAAAATTTTAACCCTCCAGTTTTTGCTGTGTAGGCAAAGCATTAAATTAATAACACATTTTATTTCAAGACAAATCGCTTTACAGTGCATTATTCAATCACTCAAACAAGTCAATATCTTAAAGCTTCTTAAAACAGGCATGTCAACATTTTTCTGTAAAAGAGAATACTGTAAAACATACTGTCTGTCACTAATAATAATGTATTTTTTCTTTTTCTTGTCATCCCAGAACTAAGTGCAGCCCTTAGATTGTCTGTGCCTGTGTGATCCACCTCAGTTTCACTTTGATATTTGAAAAAAGCTGCATGCACGTGAATACTAATGATGTTCCAAAGGGTTTGTGAGAGTTACAGACAGTAATACCAAAATGTTCTTATATTAACCACAGCAATAAGAGAAGCATGTGTGTGTCTTACCCCCTGTGTGACTCTGGTGGTGCTGTCCCTCCGGCTCTGCTCATGGGACCTGGACTGTGGCCGAGCGTTACTGTGTCCTGTGTGGGAGCCCCGGAGCGCCCCCTGTGGCTGCTGGGGGGTGTAGGTGACTCTGTAGTTGTGCACGGGCAGGTCCCCTTCTCTCGGGACGTCCCAGCGCAGAAGCACCTCCACTGTGGCCAGGCTCCCTCTGCTGCAAACACACAAAATAACTAAATGTACAGTCACGAGTGAGGCTCATGGTTCAGGTATGTTCAATATGTTGGATTTAAAGGGTCTGTATTTGATTTTTCCCATGTATTTGAGAAAAATCTGTCAATGTATAAGCAGCTCTTCAAGGTTCAAGGTTCTTTATTTATTATTCAAAAATGCACAAGAAGCACATGAAAAAATAAAATTTGTTCCTGAAGGCCCAATGGTTTAAAGAGATAAGAGCAACAATAATACATAAGCAATGTTGAATAGTTCATTAAAAAGCAAGGTCAAAATATGTTTGCTGTGTGCTGCCTGCATCTTAGTATCGAGCATTTTATTGTCCAAGTATCATTAAAAAGCAAGGTCAGAATATGTCTGCTGTGTGCTGCCTGCATCTTATTATCAAGTATTTTATTGTATCAGAAAGTGCACATTAGCATGCTAGTTGTGGATAGCTTTACCGTCACTGCAGAACTCCAGATCAGGAGGCTTGGAATGCATAAAGTAAGTGAGGAATAACTTTGGACCACTGCAAAAGTTGAACATGGACCAGTTCTGTGTTTCATGTGTTTAACAGTGAATCAGGTACAGCGGCTTTAAGGTGGTACAAAGTTAATATGGAGGGAAAGTATTTTTATCACTCATTTTAGGGTCCATTAAAATGTAATTAATCCTCTCAAAAACAAATTATATTATATTGTGCATAATATTACTTGTGTGATGGAAATTAGCCGACTGATTTCTCATGAACAGTCCTGAGTCACAGGCGTTACAATGCAATTAGTGAAGCTCCTTAAGTTTTTATGATCCACCTGCTCCTCTGCTGTGGACACACCAGATGTACAAACAGGCTTCACTCATGTGAACAAACATGTGAACAAACATGTGAACAAACATGTGAACAAACATGTGAACACTTCAGTTCATCACTTTCAGACATAAGGATTCCTTTCTGCAGCTACAGTGATCGAGGTTTGTAATGGTGCGTTCATTTATCATCCGACTCGGTGATCCGAGGACAGAGTCTAGTGTCGCACTGACTGACCAGACACGCCTGACTGGATGTGCCCAGCGTCACTTGTGGTATGGACTGTTTTCATTGTGCTTGGACACTTTGGTGGTTTACATGGTCATTTCAGTCACTCATAGTACTGCAGTAATATACTGCAGTATATTACTGCAGTATATTACCACGTCCATATCAGTGCCTGTGGGTTTGGTAGTCGATGTCGCCCATTCCCTGCTAGCTAATGTGCTGAAATGATCGTCTATCGCACAATACCAACGCTCTCACTTCACTTCAATATACTGAAATATACTATTTATATTGAATTCTTCCTCGAGGTTGTGTAGACTTATTTTGGAGCCTGGTCCTTGGCCAATGCTAAAGCATCAACAGTTTTGCTGTTAGCACCATGTTTTTCTCCGAGTCAGACACAAAACATAAAACACTTGAAGCTCCGATGTGACGTCATATCCGAGATCCAAGTCGGAAGGATAAACAAACACAGCATTACAGCAACAACACAGTTCAAATCAAACTATATCTTATGAACGGTGAACAGTCCTCACAAAATCATCATTTGCAAGAAACTCTGGTGGAGAGGACTTTACTCACTGCTTTTTGTATGAGTAACATTAGCACACCTGACAGAGATTGTATAGTAAAGTTGTGTGTGTGTGTGTGTGTGCGTGTGCGTGTGCGTGTGTGTGTGTGTGTGTGTGTGTGTGTGTGTGTGACCCACCTCCTCCTAACAGGTCACAGTCCAGCTGTACTGTGCCTGGGAGAAGTTTGACTCACACTGGACAAACGAACCAAATCTTTAGGGACTTGGGCACAGTTGAGCTGGGCAAGTGTGAGAGCAAACTAACTCTAACTCTAACTTGCTCTGAATCCAGACAAAACACCTCCATGGAGCAAAGCGTTTGATGGACCCTCCAGCAGAAAAGTTACACAATGCAGCTTTAAACAGTCACTTCTTTATGCTGCACGTTTAACAACAGGCAAATGAATGAAGTCACATGGACAGAACCTTCAGCTGCACAATGTCATTTTCAGAGTTTTTATTTGTCAACTGTTTTCAATTAAGTAAACGTGGTGTTGGTGGTCGGGACATTTTATCAGCATGTTAGAGCGGCTTCCATCATGAGCTCACCTCTGTCATTAAAACTTTTATAAGAATGAAACCGTGGTGATCCCGGAGAGGACGAACTTACAGTGAACTCAGAGCGACGCAAACAGGAGCAGTGCAGGATATTTAGAGCAGTGAGTCTATGGTTTTTGACTAGAATTATTTATGTTTTAATTGAGGTTAAGATTTAGTCTAATGTCTTTGATCAATTGTTTTAATAGGGCCCATATGACACTATTTTCTGATCTGTCACAACGTTCATTTTGAGGAGTATAATGTGGCACTATGTAAAAATATGACCATTAAACATGAACATTTTGAAGAGTTTTCTGTTTTTTCTGTTTTCTAATATATTTAAAAATTGTCGGAAAATGTTATGACTCTTAAATGTAACGCAAAACTTCAACTACAGATCAGCATTTTTCCTGCCAGCTGCATCAGGCCAGTACTTTTATTTATTTCTACTTCGGTTCGTGTTATTTTAATCACAATAAAACTCAAGCTCAAACTTAGCAACAGTAGAAGTTCACGGTTGGTTCTAGCGAGTTTATGAGTCAATAAATATTATGCGAATTCATCTTTCCGCCGCTCTAAGTTACTGTCCACAAGTAGAGTATCCATTTCTGTTCTTACCTCTCGGTGAACTGGGAAAGAGCCGGAGAGCCGCTCCACTCCAGGGTCTGGTTCTCCACTCTGATGTTCTGAGGAGGTTCAGGAGGAGACGGGTCTAAAATCATAAGATGGGATAAACATGTATCAGGGAGTTAAATTACAAATAAAGCTCACAGCAGGAGTATCTGAAGCATCTTCTTAGTATTTCGAACACTATAAAATCACCATGGGGTCTTAGTGTCCTTTTTTCTGATTCTGATTATTGATACTGATTTGTTACGCAGATGTTGACAAATGAAACTTCTGCTGAATCAGTTACATAAAACTGTCTTATGTTATTCACTTCTTAATCTTTACTTTACCGTAAAATAGATTTAGTTTGTTAAGTGGAGTTTCTGGGGTTTCTGTCCTGATATTTTTGCTTTCTAT
>KN487991.1:40332-60673 GCA_000787155.1 Scartelaos histophorus | reverse complement strand
TAGCGGCTTATAGTCCAGAAATTACGGCATTACACAATGATCCGTACATATAATATAAATGCATAATATGTCATCCTTAATGTTTTATATATACATACATAAAAAAAAACAATATATTGTTAGTTAAAATTTAAATGAAAAGTAAACTAACCCCATTGTGTTGAAGTCATCGTCCGGTGGTACATAATCCTCATCATCACTGGTTAGACCCAGCTCATTGCCATAGCACTGGTGAACAAAATGCCACAGTTCCTTTGGGCACAGGGGCTAAAACAAAGTGTTTAAATTATTTGTAAGAAAAACATTGCACTGACAACACAATATGGAAACTCACCTTTTCTAACAAAGCATTCTGCCACAATCTAAACATCATCATGTACGTCCGGTCCCTGGCTCCAAACGATGTAAAAAAGTGCTAAAATAAATATGACAGGGACTTAATTTTAGAGTTAATTTGTTCACGTTGTTGTTGAAAAAATTACATATATATATCTCTCTTGAAGAAAAATTAATTTAATCCATTGGTGAAGCTCGATGAGTTTTTGAAATACAGACGAAATACAGAAGTTTATTGTTGTTACAGAAGATATGGACAGAATCTAGACCTGCCCTGGCCCAGAGACCAACAGCCTCCCCTCACCAGCAGCATGCCCACTCACTGCCCCAAGTGCCCCCAGAGCATCTCCCGCCCAGAGCATCTGAGCTCTCCCCCAGACTACCACCTTTTTCCCACTTCCGAGCTCTCCCCCAGACTACCACCTTTTTCCCACTTCCGCCCCCTCTGCTGCCCCCAGAGCCTCTGAGCTCTGAGTATTTATACAGAAATACAAGTTTCATATCAAAGCAGAGAGACACTTTAAGAGACTTCCTAATCCAAATCACTCACATTTGAGGAGCTAAAACAACTAAGGGTGAGACATCCTCAGGGTGAAGACTGTGTCTGCTGAGCCTTTACTCATGTTCATGACAGGTACAATTAACTTTCATTTAGACAAAGGCAGATAGAGAGAAATCTTTCAACAATTTTAATTTCCATCACAATGTCAGTCACTTTTAATCTTCACACTGTCTCTCCTTACCGTTGCATGTCATTGAGATATATTTGTATTACTAAGTCTAAGTCTAAGTCTAAGTAAACATATATACGATTTAAGATAATATTTGTACAATTTTATATTTATGAGCATCCAAGACTTCTTACTTTTTCAAAATTGGAAAGAAAAAAACCTCACCTTCTCAGAGTCTGTGGAGACCTGGATGGCGTTAGGAATGAGGCGAGCCGTCTTCTCCTTCGTCATTGAGCAGATGTCTTTTAGTCGCACTGTTAACTACACACAAAAATAAGCCAGACAATGGAGAAATTACAACATAATTCATTCAAATGACATTTGTTTTAATTTTGGACTGTACCAGTGTCTCCCAACGAAAGATGTTACTGTAGAAGCAAATCCAGTTTTCTGAGAGGTAAAGTCGACCCTGTAGTAAGATGTCCCGCTGCAGTGCACAGGAGTAATCTAAAATACATGGACAAAAAGGAAAGAAAGACTGAAGTATAGCAAACAGATTTATGACCCAACACACCCAACAACCTGGCTAATTCCTGATTAAATCTAAAATACACATATCAACAAGACACACAGGACCAGAAAAGTTACAATGTGTCTTCCAAAGCCTCACTATGCTTCAAACTACATCCTTATACTGACTTAAACTGAAATTAAAACCCATAATCACATCATTGACAATTAGACATAGCTTCATTTCAAGCTTAAGTTTGGGTTTTCATTTATTTCATCTCCTCGTGAGACAAAATGACAAAAGAAAAACATAGAACTGGACAATATATAATCACCATCAGTCCACGTTGTTAATACATTTTATGGACATGGGTACTGGGGGCTTATATACTTGCCTTTTTTGCATAAAGGAATAACTTTATTGCCTAACTCTACCTGGTATGATCTATATTAAAATCTTTGAACTGGTATAATCCGTTTTCTAATTTTTTACACCCTCTAAAATGCATTACAAGCTGATATGATGCCCCCTTCGCCCTCCTCTTTGCGCCTTTGAGGATTCACTACTCACCAACAATGAGCCTCTCTGTGTCGGGGAGCTGCTTAAAGAGTTTCCTAAAATCTTCATTGCGCTGTTTGTACGTTGGGCTCAGCACCTGCAGTCACACACAAACACTCATGTAGTTTCTCACCATCACCACAACGTCCCGCTTAAACAAAACAAGTGCACGGTTCACAATCCAGGAAAAAGAGCAGCAAGCAAAGAGTGTGCGAGCATCTGTGAATATCGAACAGTTGCATAACATTCAAAACATGCTGCTTATTTTATATTAATAATAGTAGTGGTTGTGAAAATGAATACCTTGTTATGGCATGAAAAGGGCAAGTGGAAAAAGCAATGCAAATGTAAAACAGTGCAAGCTTTTGTATTGCTCTGCTTGTTTTAAATATTCAAATTTCTTTATACTCTTATTCTGTGGCTGTTTATCGCAAATGCTTAGAGTAAGAGCTCTCAATGTCCTGGCCACATGGTTTCTATCAGACAATATATAATAGAATCAAGGTAACTACAAAACAACACCCCATAACAGAAAAGTGAAAAGATTTGCAATAAATGCGATAAGAAATGGAGATAAACTAGTGACAGTTTTGACTAATGCTAATACAAACACTCAAACTTTTTTTTTTTTAGTTTAGGAGGATTTAAATATCTGGAATATATAATTATAATAAAAATATGACAAAAATTTCCGAGTTTGTGCAAAAGGCTACAAAAAGAAAAAACGACCCCGTAATTAAACAGCACAATAGCCTTATAAACAAATTAATCTACATGGTGACCAAACTTACAGCAGGTATATCTTCATTGTCCCACTTGGGGTCTTGGATATCAGACGCCGCCCAGCCCCACTCCCATCCCCACTCTCCTCGCGCAGGACCCTGTAGAAACCACCCCGCCAACGCCTCATCCAACTGCAGCACCGCTTCCCAGTCGGACAAACCACTATCCTCGTCGGAGTCCATTTTCGGAGCACCGCAGAGTATTGCACCTGTTGCATTGGACCAGTGCACTGAGACACTGTGAGCTGGGGAGCAGTGTCTGTTGGTATGAGCGCTGTTGAATCCGCCCCCTTCACTCTACCCACACGATCCTCTGTCTCTCCCTCACAGCAGCTTTTAACCTATAGTAACCCCCAACAAGTCCTTAATTATGAAGGCAGTACTTTTTATACTTTTCTTTTTTCAAACTCTAACCCTTGCATATGTCTAGTAAGCTTGGAAATAGCTCTATATGTTAATAATAATACAATTTAAAAGAGATGGCAAAGTATTTTTAAATCTACTAACCCATAAAATAAGAAAATGACAGGAATATATTGTTTAAAAGAGACAATAAAGAGGCACTGAAATCTGAAAGTGGTTTGCAGCTACATGACTTGCTGTGTCAAGTATGTGCCTCAGCCGCCCCTCAAAACTAAAGTTAGACAGAGCAGTGTAACCTCTAGTAACCCCTGGCCACAAAAACAAAATCAGTCTTGGTCTGGAAGCGTGAAGGCATGACAACAATCATCCCATTGTTAGATTTTTGAAACAACTCAACACAATCAATGCATTATTCAACTACCCAACACACTAAGTTGTTTTTATTTATTTATTGGAATATAGCTGCAATTATGGTGACATATTTGGCACTCATAAAAGTACATTAGGTATGAGTGTTGTTTTTGATGTTATTACAGTGCAAGGTATCCAGTGAAGCCTTTGTATGCTTTAAGATCATGTGGAAGAAATTAAAGTTTCTCAGAAGTTCTCCTTTATTAGCAGCATGTTCTGGCCATTTAGCCTACTTCACTAATCAATGAGGAAAGAAAGAGACTATTGTGTAGCTGTGAATGTCCGCCGTTCAGGTGACATATGATTAATTTGAGAAGAGGTGCGGCCCCGTCGGTCTACGTGGTCAATGATTTACTCAATGTGCAAACAGTAGGAGATAGCACAGAGCGGCACTGTAAACTAGTCAAACAGGGTGGGGTGTCGGCGTCGGCTGCTCTAAAACATGATGTCAGTCTCTTTACGTAGAACTACTCCTGCTTTTAGTCAACGTTCAGTCCTTTAGATTAAACCCTGCTTTTGTTTGGTTTTAGTCCTTGGTTTAGTTTAGTTTAAATGCTATTAATGTTATAAGTTATAAGTTTGGACCAGTGCAGTGCGCGTGGAGACAAATGTGTTTAGATTTTTTGGATTTGTTTAATTTAAAACAAATTTTTGTCTCGTTTTCTAATTTTTTAGTCCTAATTTAGGCCTCATATAGTCTGGATTTAAATTTGGTGGCAATCCTATATATATAAAAACATACTGAAGTAATAAAATATTATCTTAGGTGGTACAAAACTGTAGTTTGAAAAATGTGAACTTTTTCAGAACCAGTGGTATAGGGCTTTATCTTGGTTTTATCTGTCTTAATCTTTGCTGGGATAATATTTCAAAATATTTAATTCCCTTCTGAAATGTCTTTTGTGAAATTATTTAGTCCGTATGATATAACTTAATAAATATGCTTTTATTGTGCATATTGGGGTGCTTATATGAATAGATGTGTGTCTCTAACAAGCTCAGAATATTTTGGACGGTTTAAGCTGAAATCATGTCGTTTCAGGGCCATGGAGGATCATCATTGCTGTGTAGAGAAACACACATGCATTTAATCCAACGTTACTACAAGGATGTGACACACAAGTTTGATGATATCTGGTGATCGCTGACTAAAATAATGGTCTTGTGAGATAAATGAAATTGATCTGTAAAAGCAATAAACATTATATTATGCAATAATCCTCTATGGTGAATTATTCTGAATTTAACTACAGCATATAATAATTTCTAGATTCATTTAAAGTGGACATTATTATTAATCCTAGTTACCACCTGGGAAATCCCCTATATAATTTATGCAGCACGCACTGAAAAAATAGTAAATTAAACTTGTGAACACTGAATTGCATTTGTTTCTTTATTCTTCTCTCCTTAAATGCTCCAAAGTGCTTTTAAGTGTCTGTTGCATCCTGTCTGTCATTACTAATGTTTCTTATGAGCATGTTTTAATGTCTCTTAAACTTTACTTTTGCTGCTGCCCATGTTTCACTGTGCCGCTCTATCTGGACTTTTAACATTCGTATCTGTCTCTGGACCACCTGCTGTGCTGCTGCTGCTGCGTAAACTTACCTACATTTTAATCTAAGGAATGTTTGTTTTATCTTATTGTGATCCCTCTTTCTAGGCGGCCTGACTTCTCTACATCTGGCAAAGGACAACAGATGGAATGCAGTTGTACAGTTGATCAATATGCACTGTTCTTGCAATAAATAAATACATACATGCATTAAAATAAATACAATTAGTTGTAAAATATTCTATGTTAATTTATAGCAATTGTTCATTTTTGAGTTAAAACATATTTTTTATCAGCTCAATAATAATGCATAGTATAGAAGCAAAAGAACTAGAAGCACCAAAGCAGCATGCTCCATTCAAGTGTTTAAAGGCACTACACACAAGGCTCTTGTTGTGATCTGCTGGTTTGTTTCCTACAGTGTGTAACTCAAAAGCACATGTTACCACCTGTACAAACCCCAGTGAGCCGTCTGGACATGGCACACGTTAAACCGACAAGGCTAGAGATGCTACATCCCTTTATTATTAGGCCTGTCACAATATATTGACTTATTGTTCTATATATGAAAACTGAAACTATATATTTTTATTTTTATTTATCGTTTGCACATTTTCTTTGTATTTAGAGGGATATTTGGAACTTTTTTCTGCACTGTAAAGAAGAAATAAATTCAATTACACATTAGAAATACAAACTAATACTTAAGTGTTATTCTACTATTTATATATATCACACCTCATGTTCTCTTAACAATATTGTACATTTAGAATATTTTTTTTTCATCATTTGTATTTTATGTAGAAATATAAAAATTGATATTGTGACAGGCCTATTCTTTATCCTTTATTTCTTTTGGAATATCATGGATACAGCTGCTTGATTATGCCCCAAATCATTAATATTTGGCCTATTTGACTTATATTCAAAATTAATATTATTACTTATATACTTTAGACCTGAAGAGAGAGAAAAAAACCCCAAAACATTGTAATATAATTTAAGTATTGTTTTGAGACACTTTTGTTTTCAAAGTCACTTTTTCTTGTTTCTTCATCACAAACATAAAAAAGCTGTATTTTGTTTCATTCACGCATGTTTAAACTACAAACCCTGCGTATTTAGGCTTTTTCTTTCAAACAGAAAACACTCTGTTCCACCTTGTGATGACATGTAGTAATACAGGTAACATCAATACAAGTGCCCCACTGTGTTTTTAAACTCCATACACCTTCACTCTACTGAACTAAAGGTAAAAGGTAGCGGTGACATCACAAGTTGGAACACAGCATTGGAGACTGGAGATAAATAATGCAGGATTACTCAAACATGAATGAAACAAAACACATATTTCGTTTTGTTTTTGATGAAGTAACAATACTCTAATAAGGCTTAAAGTTCACAAAAATCAATTTTGTGTAATAAAGGACCTTTAATTGCACAGCTCTAATCATAAGTTGCAGTAACATAAAAGCAAGAATAGACAAACAACTTTTCCCAAGGCGGTAACAGCACTCAGAGGAGTCAATGAAATGAGCAGGCTGCATGAGTAGTTAATTTTATCCTAGTGTTTTTTGTTTTTAAATAAAAAAAAGAGAAATAGTTTAATCATCAGGGTTGCACAGAAGAGGGGTTCATGCTTACTCTCAGGATGTGCTGCCTCTCATGCTGGGGAGAGATGGGAAGAGGATACACACAACAACAAAAAATCAAAATAAAGACCAGAGCACCATGGCACATATACTCATAGACTCCCTATACAGCAACACTGCAGACACAAGTGGGGTTAGCACTCCATCTTGTGGTACAAAAATAAACTGCATGATTAATACATGACAGACTGGTTATCTGCCTGCTCCTTCACTAATTACGAAGCCTTGGTCTCCCTGTTTTAAGCCGGGGTTAATCACTGACTGAAGCATCAGTAACTTTTAGTGCAGGTGTAAACAGGTTAAGACTCAGGTTAAGACTCAGGTTCACTCATCCTGTAAGCAGCATTTGTATGGTTAATTCACTCACTCATTCATTCTCACTCAAACACACACAGCAGCAAGCACTAGTAATGGCACACTTGTAAATAATGTATACAAAGGAATAGGATACTTACATTATACCAGCTTTGGCTCTTCTGCAGAAGGGGAGACACAGAAAAAGAGGTTGGTTAAACAACAAGAAGTTTAGGCGACCCTAAATGCTCCTATTAGAACACTCTCTACCACAACACCTAAGATCATCACTGTACAGCTTCCCTTCTTATTGAGTGTGATTTAGAAGTTGTTGCTAAATCACGCACATAACTAAAAGTACAGTTTTAATAATGTAAATCTCAAGGTCAAAATCACAAATTGCATGTGTATAATGTGCAAAAAAATAAAAGAAATGCTGTTATTAATTGGTGCCTAATCAGTTGCAAATATAGTTTTCATATTAACTTTTGCAAAGCTATAAGAATTCTCTTAGTTGTTGGTGTATTTCATAGACATTATGTTGCAAATAGCAAATAGCATCATATCTAATGGAAAGAAAAGGTACAGAAACTACTGGAATTAGTTCTACCGTTCTTCTATAGGGGAGAGTTTTACACTGTTCGAGGGGCTGGCAAGGATTACCACCGGGTCAAAACAAAGAAGTGCTTACTTTGATTAAGTTTAGTCTGTCATACTGAAAAACCACAGAAAAACACAACATAAGACTTATCTGGGACATCTGCAAAAAAATCTGATCCAACCCAAATTACTGAGAGGTTTATTATTGCCATGTCATTATACGCCGTCCTGGTTTTTGCTGCAGAGATGTGGGGCACCCCTTTTACTCAATGCTCTATTATCTGGATTGCATTAGCACCAGCCTGATCAGGCTCACATTGTGGGTCGATCTCACGCCATTCACTGTCACGTGACCTCATCACTCACGTGGAAGATTTAAATAAGGCTGTTATGCTTCTGATATAGCACTAAAACAATGATGTAAGTTTTGTTGAAGAAACAGACAAGGCCCAGACAGCAGTTTGTTTGTAACATATGTGGACTTTAAAGTGCCCATATTAAGCTATTTTCTAATCAGTGTTATGCTGTTGTTCTCATCACAAACATTCCTGGAGTTGTGTTTAATTTAATTTACACATGTTTAACAGATAAACCGCAGATATTTGGGCAGTGTTCTTCTCTTTTCTCCATGCTGACACCACTGCTTCATGACATCGCATGGTGGAACAGAGCATTATGAGCTTTGGAAATATCGACAGTCTTATTGTAATGGGCGACTCAAACATGTGTGAATGAAACAAAACACAACTCCGGGTATATTTGTGAGGAGGTAACAACATTATTACATGGCTTAAAGCTCACAAGAGTTAATTTTGTGTAATATAGGACCTTTAACACACATTTGACACACGTTTGGGGTGCATATTAGTCAAAGCTATAAACAGTGTGATACTATCATTAGGATTTCACATGACCAATCTATCTTTAGTGAATCTGTCCCTAATAAACAATAAATAAATAAATATAAAAATCGTATTCTTTTTGTTAATAGGAATACTATGGCACATCTATTGAATTAAGTTTTTTAAAGCATTGAGCGGCATAGCTTAGGTCTACAACAGTTTGCATTGGTACTTATTGGCCATCTTCCCCCCCCCTATAGACTCCCATAGTGAATTTTAATATATTTTCAGTAGTAGTAGTAGTACAATTGTTAATATGTAAAGTTGGAATTTTATTGTGGAGTTTTTAAATATTGTTGCTCTGGAAACAAGAATAAACAAGCAAGAGGAGAAATTAAAAGTGTCAAGTGTGTTGGGCTAGTTGTCGAGAATTGTAGCATAAGCAAATACAGGCAGACAGAGGATAAGTGGTAGTAACATGTGAAAAACAGAAAAAGTGATGCTTACTTTGGAAAGTCGCTTGTGAGACTAGCATGCGATGAGGAGAAGAACAGAGAAAAATCAGAAGACAACAGAACAAAAAGCAAGAATCAACAGACACAAGAAACACATTGTGGTAAAGCAATGTGTTTTACAATGCACATGTAGTGTAGCAGAAAGAAAACTCAAGAACAAAACTATTCATGACTTTTTAAAGCAAAAAAGAAAAGCGTTAGGTAAAATCACTTTAAAACAACAAATGAGAGCTAAGCGGACACACGAATTCCACAGTCAGAAACAAACCAAAGTTATTTACTATGAAACAAAAGAAGGTTTAAGTGGTGTGAGGAACTTGACAATGAAACACAAAACAAAAGATATATTCATGATATTTTAAACTACAACGCCAGCCTCCCAAAAGAATGTAAATATTTTCGATTTTGTTAAAAAAGAGAAGTAATGAGACAGAAAATGAGACAAAAAAAATGACTTGGGCAGTTATTGCATAATGCTAGCAATTTTCATAAATCTATATAAAAATATAAATGATTTGTGTAAATGATGCATACATTTTGTGCAAAAATTAGATAATGCCTAGAGCCTAATATTGGTAAAAGAAAATGTTTTTTTCACCATATTGTACTTTTTGGTAGCACTGTGATTCACTGTAATCCATTTGGATAAAACCCACCTTGGAGTTCTTGCCCCCGCTGCGTGAGGACTGCAGGGAGTATGTTCTCTGAACCACCTGCTCTGGTGTGGAGGGCGACTTGTCCGAGGAGTGGTCTGAACCCTTCTCCACCATGTTGTCCCCCTCCGGGCTCTGTGGGGTCGGGGAGTGCGAGCGCTTTCGTAGGACTGGCGAGCAGGCGGGGGTGCTCTTGTTGGAGTTACTGGCAGTGCTGAAAAACAAACATGCACCAAAAAAGAAATGATCAGTCTTTTCACATTTTCTGTGATGGTAATGGTGGACACACATTTTTTGAGAGCGTTTTCAGCCTATGGTTGAGAGATTACCATATTTACAGTCAATAGGAATTTTATTATATATGCATATGGAATTTTCTATAACGGGTTACACTAGTGGAAAGAGATTACGCATGAATGGCTACTTTGATTTATTGTTAAAAGCAGATTTAAATTTCTTAAAAGATTAAGAAGAAATAGCGTGAAATAATAGCCAATTATTCCTTAGGCAATAGCTGAATTATTTTATATGAGATAAATACCCATGACTGGCTGTTACTAAACACATGTTGTTGAATAAAGGCATTTTTATTTAGTTGTGTATCATCACATCATCATAATCAGATCTTTATTGCATAGGGGTGGGTGATACTGACAAAAATTGAAATAATATTTCAGTATGTGGATTATCAATGGAATTGTTGTTCACTTTCAAGATTTGCCTTTTTAAATATCTTACGATATATCTGATATTAATATCATTTTAATATTCTAATTTTGCACATCTCCAAAACAACAACTTCTGTAGGACAATGCACACACACAGATACAGTTCATGGCCCATTCAAAAGACACTTAGATGGCTCATTCCATTAAGGCATCATTCCCTATGGGCAATTTTCAGTATATTCATCCAAGTAATTAGGCCGTCTATATGTCTGAGAAAAGGAGATGTAGCACAGGGAGGACATCGCCTCCACTTGCTCTGTACAAGCATTAACCATCACAATACCTTTTATAGAGACTTTTATATTTTTCAAACATAAAAATAATATGAGCCAGGAGTTCATCATGAAAGCAAAAGTAGAGCATGTTCCCAAACAAACAGGCCTTACATCAGCTGAGGCTTAGCAGGGTTCAGCTCCATGTGCTGTCCTCAATAACAACAATTAAGCTAATGCTAGAAACTTCAATGGACCAACAACAACAACCAGCAGCAGGAAGCAATGGTCAACCTATTTATGTGAAAGTATCATTTGACTGTAACAAGGGATTATTTATGCATTAGGTAAAAGCTTAGAAACATATTTCATTCTTTAACAATCTGTTACTTTACATCATTAGGTTATCTAACATGTACAGCAGTGTTTCTGTATACTATTGTATTAAATCAATTTAATTATTTCAATTTGGGGGATTTGAAGAGCTTTTAGCTGTGTTATACTGTTATTACTTCATCAACCACATACTTGGAGGTTTTTTTTTTTTTTCATTCACACATTTCTGACATTTTAGCTTTTGTTTTGTAGATATTGGCAATTCCAGGGATGAAATCGTCCACATGATTTTTGTGAAGTAGTTTAAGGGGTTTACAGAACACACTGTTATAAACACAGTGGGTCATTTCCTGTATTGCCACATGACACATTACAAGGTGGAACAGACTTTCTTGTGTTTTAGATAAGTGTGCCTGGTCTGTGTGTTAAACAGGTGAGAATAAAACAAAACACAACTCAATTCATGTTTGTGATAGAGAAACAACATTATACCATAGATCAGAAAAGTGCGTAATATGCCCTTTAAGTTCTAAATGTAAAGTATAGTAGTTCTATGTTGAATCAGTACAACCCTTAATACCTGAATGAAGACATCATCAGACCAAACAGCAGTCGTGCAGTCAGGTAGACAGACAGACAGGTGGTGAGGTGGCCCCTGACCGTCAGGGTACACACAGCTCCTATCAAGTATCCTCACTGCACCACGACTACACATTTTCCCCTTCAGACAAAGACACACAGCCGTGGCTCAGCTAGCGGTCTTTCCTTAATGTCGGAGGCGAACTACAAAAGCCTGTGTTAAGTGATCTGTGTGGCTGCGCGCCTGTCGGGCCTGGTTACTGGACAGGGCGTTATGCAAGGCCCTTACGTCACCGCCAACCAATGTCTGCTGTTAATGTACCTGAAGCATTTGGGCATGAGCAGAAAGATTTAGAACAACTAAGTCAAAATCACAGTTTGAAGAGTTGCAAAGTTAGCAAATTGTTAAGTTTGCAGTTGTTTGGGTGACACAGTGGTGTAGCTCACGTATTGTCCGGTCTCTGTGAGCTCTTGCTATGTATAAAATCAAATGCAGTTTACATGAACACAATTCTTGTATCTTGTATTAAAGGTGAAAAGGTGCATTGTGTAACTTTTCTAGGATTTGTCAAATGTTTTTCTTCATGTCTGAATGTTTCGCAGTGTGGTATTAAACCTTTCTATCTTATGTAGGCCAAACCAGACAGTTACAGATCTGATCTGTGGAGCAGCAACCTCTCTCACAGTCAGAATGTCTGTTTTTATTGGTACTTTTGAATTATAAAACCACCTGCAATTGCATAATTGTAAGATTAGAGCTGTTTAATGTCATACTGTGGAACATTCCAGGCAACAGGTAAAATGATTCATAGTGCACCTTTTATTTTATTCTTTAATGTTAATGATCATGTATGTGTTTAAGTGTTCACTGTGAGTTTAGTCCTATGTCAGTATGATAGACAAAAATGAAGGGAGAATGGGTTATAATACAAACAATGTAACATTATTTACATGTTTGACAGGTCACTACAGACTACCAACATTGATATACTTCTCCAGTAATTGTCTGCATGAGGAGTCTGGCATAATATGCACCACAGTTTGTCTGCTCTATCCATTTTAGCAATATATCCTAATTTATTATAACTTAAAGTATAGTCTAAATTGCGGTGTACCTTTACTGTTTGTTTTTCAATTGCAGTCTGACCAATGAAAAGAATAAAACAAAGGCGAAGTGAATCCGCATTCAGCGTATTCATGACTCATATATTATTTTTTGAGAAAGTGTTAACTTCCTGTTTGACCTTAGCCCACACAGGGGCAATTAACAGTTAATACAGCATTCACCTCCTCATAAGGACAATTTTACATTTTACACAAACAAGTTCCCGGCAGGACTAGTATACTTTTGTTTGTCATGAAGCATGAGCATAGACTGGTATTACAAAGCAGTGCATGCATGCACTGTTACTCCACAGATTAAGCAAGTATAATAATGTAAAAGTAGTAACAGCACTAAATTTTTTAGTATATTGTTAAAAATATGTAACATAACATCACATCAGTTGTTATAAAAGGGGGAAATAGCAGTAGATTTGACTTGATGTAACTAACTACAAATACAACATAAGATGAGTGAATGCATGATGCTATAGTGAGATTTGTTTTAAATGAGATGAGACTAATTGTTTTTATTGAATAAACCACTCACTCAGCACACACATAATTGACATCAAATTGTCCAGGGATAGGTGTCTTTTTTTTTTCTAAAACCTTGCACATGCTTTTTCATTTTCCAATACGTACACTTTTTTCCTGCAAATTCCGCTCTAGTCACTATATCACAAAGCAAAATCTTCAAATTGCACAATGAAAACAAAAAAGTAGCCTCTATAATCTCTAAACAAGCACACACTACAGATGAAATAAACATTAGAGTAAATGCTGCAGAGAGGAAAGGGAACCACCAGACTACTGAAAAGCTCCAACAAAGCTCTGTTAAGAATGAATATCTCTATAGCAACAGAGAAGAGAGAGAGTTTAAATATTCAATGTGTAGCTAAATATACCCGCCCAGCCTTTTCCTGTTAGAGATGCTGTTAGAGTGGGAAATACAGCAGAGGCCAAGTGACAGACAATGCATCAGAGAAACTGTGAGCCAGCCAATAGGAATGCACGAGCAGACACAACCAATCAAGACACATAATCACATTAGCCATTCGTTTCTTATTGATTATTTCGTCAGTTATAAGCAGACGTCATACATCAGAGCACTAAGCTGCACATACATACATAAATCTGACATAAACATATGTGTTAAGCTGCTTTTAATAAATAGAAAAGAGAATGTCTGACAGTAGTGTAGGTGTTTTCCCATCAACAAAAGGATCAGCGGTTCAAGTCCTTGCCCTTGGAAAATACACTTACATTAGGAACTAGGAACTATGTGACTAATTATGGCAAGAAGGACATTTGGCCATAAACCCAGTCAAATTACTGTGGGACTTGAAGCTGGCATTGTTGTTGACATCTCTAACTCATAGGCCCATTAAAGGGAAATTATGAACATGTGACACCTATGGAAATATAATAGGTATATGTTTAGGGGTGACAAATTAAATTGCCACTAAAAATACAAAAAATAAACACAATCCAAAGTAGATAATATTATAAGTTGTTATGTAAAGAAAATATAGGACATAACTGTGGTGATTTCATGAGGGTCAAGTCCCTCTGTGGGCCGATACACAGAATGGAAACAGGCTTGCTACTTGCACCACTTTATAACACTTCTTTCTTTGAATAAGCTCTAAAGCCCTAAATCCAACTGGCCCAAGCCGTCCAAACGTCCCGGCACAATGGACACAGTTCCGGATCTTTCTGAGGGCCTCATGGTTTTCACAGTTCTGCTGACCCTGGAAAATACCCACCTGGCACTGGGCCTTCAGCTGCACTCCTGTTTCAACAGGCTACAAGAAGCTAAATAACTATTAGGCACATGTGTGCACATGTTTGTCTTTAGCTTAGAATACAATTCATGTGTCTTATGAATAACTTCTATATAGTGTATCTGGAGGAAGGCAGGACATCTAGGATAAATTAAGAGTCAGATAAAAAAATAACAAACATTAGTAGTGAAATATTCAAACATATACTAAAGAGAAACTGAAACTGCTTGCATCAAACAATGATCATCCGTAAACCAAAACAGCAAAGGATTTGCATGGGACCAGTAGCTCACTTATGCGCATGTCCTCATTCAGTGCGCATGCAGAAGAGATCTGAAGGTAAACATGCCACAGTACATCACCAATGAGACAGAAGGCTTAATTAAATTTAACAATAGCTCTTCTGCTATTAATAAAATGACATGCTACAACTATTTACTATCATTATATTTCACATGTAAACCTATATCCACATACATTATGTAACCAAACATATCCACCGCACCCATCCAGTCTTTTCTGTCACTATCGCATCCACACACCTACACATATACGATTATAACAGCCTGTCATACCCCTCATGAAATTCTCTGAGTAGCTCCCCGTAGCAGCCCTGAAGACAGTGGCATGCCTGGTCAGCCACTGTCACACACTCCAGCACCACCATGTCCTCCTATGGGCAGACTGTCTGTTATGAGCTGTCAGCCACACACGGATCATCACTGAACGCACCACCTCAACACAACGTTAGTGCTATTATTGTATGAGAAAGGTAGCTGGACAAATAGATGGGGGATGGAGAGATTTTCTTTAGCAGGCTTAGAGCTACTGATCTTCCCTTGGCCAGCACTGATCTCCTAATAACAAGCTTACCACCACCTGCTAGAAAGAAAGCATACCAACAACAGTGGTACGAGTTGCAGTCTTTTTGTCCATTCAACATGCACGGAGAAAGTAGGAGCTCATTTGACTTGATGTAATTCTGCAGTCCGCACTAACCTGGTTGTCGCCATGTAGAGAGGCGCTCCACAGCAATCAGACCTTTTTCAAATGGCTTCATTCACACAGCGGGAGCCATGGATGAGGCATCACAGCTGAGGGAGAGAGGAGGGAGGGGGTGTGGTGCGAAGACGAGCGAGCGATGGAGAGAAAAAAGGGGGTGGACATGATCACGAGCATGCTAGGACCACAGCAAGCTAACAAAATGGAAAAAAAGACAGTATTGTTCAAGATCTGTATGCTATGGTTGCATTGTCTGATTTGTAGTTGCTCCTTCGTCTGTCTGAGGCTACAGCGCTCCTAGCACGTTTCCATTTTCTTTCCATCTTCCGACTTGCTCAAGCTAATGCATCACCTGCCTCCTATACCAGCAGCCGCGCGTTTTCCAAACCAAAAGCCTCTCCTGCTGGGATTTTCAGAGCTCCTGACTGACAATAGATTGGAAGAAGATTGAGCGAGCTACAGGAGAGAGAGAGAGAGAGAGAGAGAGAGAGAGAGAGAGAGAGAGAGGGAGGGAGGGAGGATAAGCAGCAAAGCAAATGAAGGAGAAGAGATGGCTTTCACTTTGTGTGCCTGCTGATCTTGGTGCGGGTGCAATGAGCCTGCTTGAGTTTTAATTATTCACATGTTTCATGAATGGAGGGGGTGACATCACTGGCATTCAGGTCGTTTTACCTCAGTATCAGTACAGTACCAAGTAAACACACTTTAAACAGTATTATTCATGTCCCGTAAGAACCTGAGACAATTAGTCCCTTATATATGGGGCAAAAATGTATCAAAAATGTTTTATAGATTTTAACTGCTATACAATGTTTTAAGAGACCCCACTTAATTTTCCATTTGGATTTTAAATACTAGTTGAAAGAAAAACTATTTTCTTTTTGGGACTATTCTGATTCTGATTAGCAGTAGTGTAATGTGAATCATATTATGCATTGCTTGAAAATGTATAATGCCATTCAATAGAGTAAGACAATAGGTTTCTAATGTGGACTAAACAATGCATAGTCAGTACAGTGTTTAGGCAGTAAATACAACAGGAAGATGTACATGTACTAATAAACTAATTATTCACAAATTAAACCTTTGAAAGTGAGGAGTGCAGCGGTCTAACTGACAGATGACCACATGACCACTATAGGTCTCCATTTCTCCAGCAGAGTCAATGAAGTGGCGGGTCGGTGTCGGAAAGACTTGACCCCAGGGCTCTGGCAGTGCTGGCCCAGTCTTAGGCAGTACATAGCTCAGGCAAACTACTGCAAAACAAAGAGCTGCTCTGCTCTACTCTGTTCCACCACAGTGTGCAGTCAGTTAAGCCTTCACCAACTCACTACAACAGCTGACCTACTTAGCAACTCTCTTACTCTAGTCACTATTATTCAAAGTAGAGCTGGGCATATGACAAAAAATAAATATTTCCCTCATATACTGATCAATCTTCATTTTGATCTGTATTTTAAAAATAGTGATAAATAATACAGACTTGCTATTTAACCCAAAAATAGTGAAATTTATTTTTCCAAATTCTGAACTCTGTTCCAAGATGGTCATTGCCAATTAGAAAATACCAACTCTCAATTAACATTTGATTAGTTACAGAGCCCTAATTCAAAGGGTCACGTAATCAAATAATAATAGTAGTAATAAATGTGGTGAGCTATAGATGCACCACAATATGTGACTTAAAAACAAACTATTGTGCTTGTGTCTGTGCTACAGTTCTTATCTATGACACCTGTGGAACAGCATCATTTGGACATTTTAAATCACAATAATATACAATATAATATACAATAAAACAGCTTAATAAACAAGTCCTCTGACTTCCATATTTGAAACTGCATTGAGAGCTGATGAAGAGCGGCGAAGGTGTCAGCACCTCTGCTGAATAACTGCACATTATGCAAGCTTTTTAAAATTTGAACCAAAATGACCATGCAATATATCACAGATTAAGAAAACAAAACTTGAGATTGAAGTTAGGATAGAGCAGTGTGCATGTAGTTCGACAGAAAATAAGGAATTAAAAATGTATATCATACATTCATACCAGTCACAATAAAAGACATATATTTCACTGTGCAGCGTAAAAATTTAATACAATACTGTGACAAATGCAACACTGATGAACAAAAGAGTAAATTATCTTTTTTCCTTGAAGACCTACTGTTTATAGAGTAGTCACAGCAGCCACAGTTTAGCCACACCTCACTGGTCTGGAAACATCTGTCAGGATCCCTGTGTCTCTATCCTACAGTTACAGGCCACGCTGTATTAGCCTGGTAAGGACATACTCCTATATATCAGTGTGGGGGTATGTACTTCAATGCAACACACATGACTAAACAAATAGGACAGCAATAAACATTACAATAAAAATGTTGACACAAAGACACACTAGATTTAGTATGTAACTTCTGTAATCTCTGATACAACAAACCTGATATTTAGCAGGGAACTTCAATAAAAACTGATCCGGAGATTATGTTGCTGCCCCCTCACTACACTGGCAAAAATGAAAGATTAAATATAGGCAGTAAGTTTTATTTAGACTAATCAAATTGAATGAGACATAACCAAATCTATGGGAAATTAATACTATGTTTAAGTCTACAAGAGTTTTCATTACAACATATTCTAATAAAAAATGATAGTACTATTGTGCAATTCCCAGTATTTAGCAAGCTTACAAAAGGAAACAACTGGATTAAATTAAGTTAATGGATAAATAAAGTGCAATAGAGCTTCTTCTTTGATTTGAAAAGAACAAATCACAGACCACAAAGGTGATGTGAGGTCGAGTGAGGTGGTGGTGGAACTAAGATGGGACAGGAAACTGGCAACCGGATTAATCCCCCATGGGACAAACTGTTCTTCTAAGACAGGACACTACCATCTGTGGAGATACAGGAGGAAGGAAGCAGGCTGGGCAAAGATGTAAGAAGAAGAAGATGTAAGTTAGTGTGGACTAGTAGAAATGATCTCATACTTTAACATGTTCAAAGTACACATGACCCTGGTGCAGGTTGAGTGTTCACCAACAGACAAATGTAATTCCTAATGTCTGTTAATAGAAGTTCAATATTCTCTCCATCTATTGTACAAATGCAGCCCTTTCAAAATCAAATGAATAGATCACAGTAAAATGTGGCATTGTGGTTAAATGTGTTCAGGTTTTTACATTATGAGGAAAGTGTCTGAAGCTCTTGTCAAAAACAAACTGAAATGATATAATGATGTAAATGTGAGATCAGCTATTCCGTTGAGAGAGTAGAGAAAAAGGATCTGACTTAATAGAAAATGACTTTATTGTTAGGAAGATGAATAGAAGAAAAATTATGTACAGGATGCACATTTGGTCTATTAGCAGCAGATGGACAGCAAAAAGTTATATTTAGTAGGCCTGTCAAAATAATTATAATAATATCCAGTTATCGTTCAATATATAGAAGCTGGAACAATATATTGTGTTTTGGGGCTCAGTATTTATTGTGTGCATATTTTGGTTTCAATAGTGGGAATATTTCTGCTATTTTTTATGTAAAGGAGCAAGGTTTGAGCTGCAAAGTGATGATGATGTGACAGTGGTGGAAAGTAGTTTCAGTATTGCTTGATATTCCCCTGCAGCAATATATCATGCTTCAAAATATGTGATTGTGGCAGGTCTAATATCTAATATTTAATATCTAATATAGTTTATGAGCCTTAAGTCTTTCTGCAAACTATATGGTTTTATGTAATGACCCAGGCAGTCTGTCTGAGGATGATTCCTACAATAACATAACATATTGGTTATGCTTGGTGCAAACAGTAGAACAATATGCAGTAACAATGTACAGTGTACTCAGAGATGACAAATGGCTTGTGGGAATGAGGTAGTGCTGAAAAAGAGCCAGAGCCAGATGAGAGAGAAAGAGAGAGGAGAGAGAGAGAGAGAAAAGAGGGAGGAGAGGGAGAGATACTTAATAACTGTAGCCAAAGGGGAAACAATTCTGCAGTTTGTGCAGAGCCCTGCTGTGAAACTGGAAGTCCACTGTGGTCTGGTGATGGCGCAGTGCCCCATCCTGGAGCATGCAGCAGATTTAGTCTCACAAACTTTGGGTCTGCTTCATCTTGTAACTCTGGCATCATTATTACATGACCAGCTGGTCCCACTGACTACTGACAGAAGCTCCTACTCTTCACTTTATTTAGAATTTCAACTCTCAAGCTGTGTGAATCTACAAATAAACAACATTGAAGGTGGATGTTGAATAATTAGGTGACACTTTACTTTGTGGACTACATACGGTAGTAATCTCTAAGTGGTAATTGCTAAGTGGTATGCTAATTTTAATTCATTTATTTATAAGGGAAGCCCATTGAGATATAACATCTCATTTGCAAAGGGGTCCTACAGATACATTAACAAAACAAAACAAATTAATTGTTACTTAGCTACTAGTTGGCATTTCTCACACACACAATGCTTATTAAGATTATTATAATTAAGACAGAAACATCTATTGTAATCCCCACTACTTTAATGGAAAGAAGAAAAATATAGCCATAGACAAAAATGCACTGAAAGTACAAAAATGTAATTAAGCACTTTGCATTGCATTTTACTGTTAACCAGCTTTTAATATGGGGTCCCAAAACAAAAAATAAGAACATTTTATATTAAAAAAAAATGTTTTTGGCCTGGATTATACATTACATTATACAGTGTGTTATAAAGTTTTCAACAGGTGAGTCGTGAACACACGTGCACACAATTTTAGATGGGGACAATATACACAGACACAGACACACACAGACACACACAGACACACAGACACAGACACACACAGACACACACAGACACACACAGA
>KN487991.1:4707-37406 GCA_000787155.1 Scartelaos histophorus | reverse complement strand
GAAAGAGTCAGAGGCCACCAAGGGCCCCCCAACACAAACAAAATAGATTGATTGTGATTGTCAAATCCATTTTATCTGTATTTCCCTTTTTCCCATTAATGTAACTATTTCAATTGGACCTTTCATGCTCTTTTAAGAGGTGTAAGGATGCCTGTGTCCTCAAAATTATACTTTTCAAACTTTATTTTTACTCAAGGCACAGCTATACATCAAAAAGTCGGTTCACAGAATCTGTATTCTGGTCCACTTTTAGACAACAATAGAATGTGTGAACAGGCAGTGAATACACTCAATACATAGTGATTACCCACATAATTGTTTGTATTCACATATTAAATAATCCACGTCACCAAAATATTGCTGTTTGTGCATATTACTTGTCCATACATAATAACCAGACCAGGAGGCAGGGGAGTAGGAGCTCTCAAATCTTACACACAGAAAAGAAGTTCCATGTAAAAAAAAAATAATAATAACAAGTCGAGACTGAAACCATCACTTAAGCCACTTAATATAACAGTGGGTCAGTGTATACTCTTTGATATTTAATCTGCCCTGCCCTAGACTTTTAGCACTCACACAGTCATATTGACAGACTTGAGCTCATTCATGTGGATGTGACTCGCCCCTCTCTCTCTGTATGAGCACACAGTACTGTCTGTTCTGTGTGTAACACAAGTGTGACCGAACGAGGAAAAGAGGAGCAAGGAAATGAAGAGCAAACGCAAAATCACAATTAAAAAATTTAGCACAGCGTAGAACCCTGCATTTGGTTCCAAATCCCGCCAAAGTATCTGGGTCCCAATTTTAGGCAAATTAATTAAAATTTAGACTTCAGACACTTTTTTGCTCAATAGGGCCTATAATATGAATAGCAAACAAAATAAATAAAGTGTATTTGAATAATTTGTCATTTCATTTCATTTTCTATAAACACAAATTGAAACTTAGAATTAATTTCTAAATTACTTAACATAAAACTTGCTTAGAAGGTCCAGCAACTATTGTGACTTAATTGACATCACAAAGGGTGTACCTTTGTACCCATGTTCTTTGACAGTTTGCAGTGGATATTGTTTCTGATCTTCATTCTTTTTAGACTACAGTTAAAATCTTGACTAAGTCTCACCCCCAACATCATTGACAACTTTCGTGGAATGTGCAATTTTAAGAGCCTTCTGAAAGTCTGCATCAACAGCCCAGTCTGCAGAGGGAATTGTTTTTGGAAGATCAGATCATGTGGCAGTAGCTCAGTAGGTAAGAAGGTTTGTCCACCGTTCTGAAGGTTGGCGGTTTTAATGATAAAATTACCCCGGACCTCTTAGAAATTCTAAATTATATTTGCATATGTACATAAATAAATACTGTTATACTGTGATAATCTTACACCATTGTATTACCCACAGTGTTTTCCAATCCCAAAGTCAGAAATGATAAAGCAGGGCTGACTCATATTTTTGACCCTGAGTTCCAAAAAACAATGCTCTGGCTTCACAAAAATAATCATCACACAAACACCAGGTTCTGCTTGTGTCCCTGAATTCAGTGGGAGTTTGCTGCTTTTTACAACACCTACATACTATCTTAGTATTTTGGCTTTGTTGGCTCCAGGGTTAGGTTTAACCACAGCTGAAGATGTGAGGGAAATATGTCAAACTACCTCAGATAAAGGTGTACTGTGTAACTTTGCTGGTGGTGTGTCCTGCTTGTTTCCATGGAGATAAGCAGGGGTTATGGGTGATCAGGTCTATGCAGAGAAGACCTCTGTTCACAGTAAGAATTTAGTTTATCAATATATTTCTCAGCAATAAAAACATCTAAACACAACATAAATGCAAGATAGATAGTATGTAACTTTGGCTAAAAAAGTGTACCTTTAAATACTGATTTCCAAATGTTTCAAATAAATGAAAATATGACTAATATTCACTGTGGGAATGAAACAATACACAACTCCAGAGAAGATTTCTGATCAGGAAACAACATTATAATATATATAAGGAAATAGTGTAATATAAGCCCTTTAATGATTAAATGTATAAACTGAAACTGAATGCATGGCCCACATTTTCTTTTCCAAACAAAAGGTGGGAGTGCATTAGCAGGGAATTGAATCCAAGATTTCATACTTACTACAAGCACTCAACCACTCACATCATGTCATCCTCTTTACAACACTGGTAAAACCATTAACCAAGAAAAGCCCCTTTTATAATGAACAGCAGTAATGAAATCTGTCTGAAGTTGAACTTTTACCCGTGTTCATTCATGTCACCTTCATTGGAGTGAGCTCAGTATTGATTGGATGACTAATGACCTACATGCCAATGCAGCTAATTATGTAAGCTTTGTCGTCACACAATTATGAAATCACTCCAAATGACATCATCACCAGTGGCCATGAGATTACACATTTGGCGTGCAGAGGTGAGATCCGGTGGCATAGGGGCAATTTCGTTTAGTCACATGCATAAACCTGCAACCCTCCTGGCCTCAAGATGACCTTCACTTAACCATTATTTAAACAGTGAAGTCTAATGTGAAATTGATAAGGATAATACAGCTGAATAGATTACAGATCTTTGCATTGGAATAATATAAGATTTGTTATTTAAGTTTGTATTTAGTAATTAGAAGGTTCTGTGAGTCATCCATACAGTTTCTCATTTAACTCCATACAATTATGTTTGGTGCTAAATGTCTGCACTGTTATTTTAAAACAAAACTGTTGTGTGTATTTTGAAAATATTTGCTAAGGACGTAGTAGTAGTAGTAGTAGTAGTAGTAGTAGTAGTAGTAGTAGTGCTTGCCAATACAAGAACTGTAAACTTTTTCTTACAGTATACTGACCTTACACAACATTTTCTTTGTCCTCTTTCTACATGTTTGTAATGCATATTCTCATATCTTCAAATCTACAAATATTCAAAGCATTTGTACGAGAAACAAGCCTACTACAGATGTAATTGAATCATATAAGAACCACAATAATGATGACATCCCACTCCTGACCCTCTCCAGTGCTGCTGCAGGGGACAATGCTGACAGTGTTTCAGTAAATGATGCTACTGTTACTGTATGGCTTCATTTCCAGGATCTTAGCTCTGTGAAATCTGAGTCAGGACAGAGCATGGCATATTTTATAGCATAACATTTTACTGAATTCCCCTCAATTGAATGATTTTGAACAGCACTTTCAAATTCTACATGCTTGCATATATGATTTATTGTACCTTACGGTTTGACTCTGCAATACATTTTTTGTCATGATCAAAACTTTGGAATTTGTTAATTATAATCATAATCGGGTTCTGGCTTTTAAATCAAAGTAGCAAATAGTAATTGTATGTGGTTTGGAGAAGAGATCAGACTTTAGAGGGAGAAATTTTAATTTGAAATTTGTTTTAAATTGTAAACAGTTTTCATGTAATCAAGAATTGTGATCAATCAATGGAGGAAATTAAAACTTGAATCATTATTTTAGTTATAATGCCATTGTGGTTTGCATATTTTTTGGCAGGTAAATGAAATGAAAATTTTTAGATTTAGATTTAGATTTTAGAATATTTTTAGATGAAAAGGTGTAATTTATGGTGTGCTTTTGTGTATTAATCCACAGTTGATATAAGACACTGGCTGTCAACTAGCTTTTGCTCAAATATTCTCCCTTGGTTCAATCAGTGGCTTTTCTATGGCACAATATATGCACCTATTCATTAAGAGCATTTTCCTCCTGCCTCATATACCTACAGACACCCATGGCACCTAATAACAGGTTGGCATTAGGTGTAATTCGTGCTTGAGTGTTTCAAAGCATTTTTTCAAATGCAACAATTTTGTGAAGAAACAGAGCTACAAAATGGATAAAAAGGAATATGTATTCAATGAATGGTGACCAGAAGGGGAGATCTAGTCCCAGGCTAGTAATTTATATTTCAATTAATTGACTGTACGTTTTATGACATGAGTAAACTGGCTCTTAAATCTAAAATTGTGGGATAAGCCAGATTATATAACTAAACTACATTCATGGTTTCCTAATGTACAATTTTATATAATGGTTGAGGAGGGTGAAATGCCCAGGCATCAGCAACACACAGGCCTCACTTAGACTATAAAACATGGCCAAACTGAGCAGCCTAATGACTAATGGGCAGATATCAACTACAACTGCAGACAGACCGACAGACAGACAGATAGAGAGGGAGAAGGGGAGAGGGGTCTATATTTAGTGTTGATACCATTAAAAAGGCATATGTGCATGGCATATCATGTGCAGGCTCTTGTGAGCATATGTCCACCAGGCCTGAAAAAAGAAGAGCAAACTAAGACTTCTGCAGCAGACAGGAGTATGTAATGAATCACACTGACAATGTCCCCAGTGACATCCACAGCTGATCACAGACAATGTAGTTCTGATAATGATGACTAGGCAAAATGTCGCTTGTAGAAAAGGGAGGTAATTGTGAACCTTAAATTTGAAGTTTTCAATATATTTTTCATTTGCAATTTTGTCCTTAAGATTGTGATTGTTAAGAAAATTGCTTAGGCTTTCAACACTGTACAAAGAAAAAGAAAAAATGTCCCAGATGGCAAAGGTTCAGTTGTAAACCAGACAACAATGGAATTATTACAAGTTTGTTCCAACACAGAAATATACATGTTTAAAGTGAGAGCGAGAGCAAACTTGTGAACACATAACTGGATTAGTGTTTTGGATTAAACTAAGTGCTATCTAAGCAAGTACATCCAAAAACTCTTCATCTTGCATGCTGGGTTCAGAACCCCAGACTATAAAAAGACAGGAGGAGCAGTTCTTTATAGCAAACACTTTTTTTTTCCCAATAACTCCACATTATGGGTCAGAGCCCTTCCTCGGAGCCCTTCTGTTGTATGGATCTACTTTCTTTTTACATTTAAAAAGCTGTATGTATATAGGAGGAGTGTGTGGACACAATTCCATAAAAAGAGACAGGTACCAAATGGTCCATTCTATTGTCACATTCTCCTTGCTTTTAAAAGCAAATGAGCCATATGAATGGAGAAATTATCTTTACTTTTTAATTTACCAACCATTAATTCCAGTTTAAGCAGGTATAAGGTGTACGGTAAGTAAACATTTATGGAAGTTCAAATTGCTCTAAATGGCACTTAGGTCAATTTATTCTGAATTACTATTACTTGGGACTCTTTAGACAAAAACTATTATAGCTTTGTATAATAGTATAAACTTTGATATAGAATTTCACATATTTAATATTTGCTAATTGATTATTCTGACAATATTTCTGACTATATTTCTCTATCTTATAAAATAGAATCAGATTAGTTACTCAATTTGAACCACATAAAGCTATTGGTATGAACTAGCCTGAAGAATGAATGCAGCTGGTTAATTTCTACTTATTGAAATATGTATTTTGAGCCCCATTACGAGCTGTTCAACTGTACAGTCTTTCACTTTTTGTCTGTTACTTAAAGACGTGTTCAGTTTAACCTATTTTTTGTTAATGATAATTTCAAGTACCCTGTTCCAATGTGGATATTCTTTTGGTTGCTGTGTTGTTTAATTGTAGAAGGTGAGGGCAGTGTGTTTGGAGGTGCTTTATTGTTTCTGGTGCCAGGCCTCCCTCCCCTGCTCCTCCATATTGACTTTCTCCAGCCTGTGTCCTGTGCTCTTCCTTTCTCTCTTTTCTGTAGGATCAAGTTTAGCACCTGCCCCTTAGTGAAGTGCAGTTGAGTGCCGAGCTCCCTGACTTTCACCTTTGGATCCAGAGCTGCTTGGATGGTTATAATTCCAGAGTTGAGTTTGTCATTTGGGGCTCCTTCTCTCTCCTGATCCTTCTCCATCCTCCTGGTAGAAGCACCTTCACATTCAGATGCACTGACCAAACCAGAGACAAGTGATTCTGCTGTTTTTTGAAGGTCTTTGGTCTCACCCTGGTCATTCAGTCTTCGGATCAGCTCTGAAATTCCTCTGCAGGTACAAGCAAGTTCCTGGTTCAAGTTTACAGAATCCATCACATATGTATTGTAGAGATAATAGATTTCCTTTTAAGCAGTAATATGATGTTGGGGCTTGCTTTCTGTATCTTGGAGAGACCTTGTAACTTCTTTGAGCTTGGCCTGGTCATTCAGGTTTTCTTTCAGCTCTGAAAGTTCATGCTTGACCCTTGCAAGTTCCTGCTTCAAACAGATTTTCTCCTTGACAGGTGTATTGAAGAGGCAACAGATGCTCTTATGCACTAAGCAGTGGTCTGATGTTGCACCTCACTTTCTGTATTTTGAAGAATCCTTTCACGTCTTTGGACTCAGTCTTTTTGGTTGCTTCTGGGACTTACTCACTTGGACCTGCTCATCCAGTTGAGCTTTCACTGTTGCCAACTGTTTTTGAACCTCCTGAACCTCTAGTTCTCATCAGGGATGGGAAGGGGGGCCTGATCAAAACAGTAGCGCTAATTATAACTTTTGTTTGTAATGATTAGATGTTAGTTAGAAATATAGGCCATCATTTGATGAAACAGTGAACTAGTTTTAGGGCTAGTTTGTGTGAAATAGAGGATCCAGACGAAGCAGTGAAGTCCTGTCTCTGTGTTTATGAAGGAGCAACAGTGTCAGTGGTGTAACAGCACATTACACATGTGAAGAGGAACATGTGTGTGTTCTAGACCTACTCTGCTTGAGGGAAATACACGGCATTTCTTCAGGAAAGATGTAGTTTTGCATCTGTGAGAGGTGAGCTGTGTTTAACAGTGCACCTGTGTGATCAGTGCGCTGTTGTTGTTAGTATCTCTTCATGATCTTCATGAATATACATTTTGTATCGTGCATTACACATGTGTAGAGTTGTCATATGACATTCATATGGTTTCTAGATGAATAATAATAATAATTACATAGACAACAATAGTACTGAAGCCTCAGCTGGATAAATAAGGTGTAGGAATAGGACAAATCAGTGAGGAAACAAATACACCACAAATAGCCCTGTTTGTACAAAGAGGTTGTCAAATACAGTCCAATATACAGATATTAATAAACTATGTAGGTCTAGGTCTCTATAATTTGACTCTGTATATCATTTACTGGCTCACTATATATGCATTCAATATGTCAATAAAATAAATGAATTCATATATTTGCAAAGCGTTATGTATGAAAAGTGGAGTTATTAAATAGATACCGGCTAAATATTAATGTCCAATCCAAGTCTGTTTGCCTATAAAAGTCACCCCACGCTACTACTGTTTACCACTGCTTGCTAAAAATAAATCAGCTTAATAAATTAATACTTAGTACATTTAATAATCACTTTATTACTATTAATGTAAACAGTATTATCAAACCTACTGTGCAGCTATTGGAACAAGATAGATAAGAACGCTCTAGAAGTGATGACAAAGTAAGAGAAATAGGATCTGACCTTGTGTTAGTGCACGGAGAACAAGCAGACACCATCCTCCCCTCTTTCCTGGCTCTCATGGCCTCTTCACAATCACTGCACCCATCCACACTAAATTAGCTTTCTCTCATAAGGATGGCCAACCATTTATGGCCAATCCAGTCTTAGTTATAAGATGCAAAAAAAAAAAATAAAAAATTAAAGAAAAAATTAAATTGATAATCCTACATGTTCTTCAAATAGCAGTAAATCCAAACAGAAAAAACACAAAAAAATCTTTTACATTGTACTATAATTTGGCAGTATAGGTTGACAGCTTCATCTCTAATGATATTACGGCACATCTCTTTTGCTGTACAGAGCAGTTGTAGAGGGGAGGATGGGTCAAGGATGCGAGCGCTCTGATTGGCTGGGGGGCCGTGGTGTGTGGGCTGGCCTCTGTAGCTGTGGCCCTTAGAGTGGCTGTGTTTGATAAGGGTGGTCCTTCACCTCCTCATACACCTCATTATCAGCCTCACTCCCTCTCCTCCTGTCGCACTATCTGCTTGAGAAACCAGATGGGCGCTCTGGCCATTTGTCAAAGTGAAACTGAATTCAAACTCAATGCTATAAAGTGTAAGTATAAATAAGCAAAAATGTAGTTTTAATTACTTAAACAAACTTTACTGATCCAAAAAGGGAGCGCAGTATCTCACCTTTCACAGTATTTTATAATGACAATGAGCAAATACATAAACGATAATAATACATTCAAAATAAGCAGTAATAAGAGACTAGTGTCAAATAAGGCAGAATTATATAAATGTATATTTACAAGTAAAAATTAAAAATATATTGAAATACAGCAATAGAACTATATCTCTCAGATGTATAGAAAAAAATGTAAGGAGAAAACAATACAAAGATGAAATTGTGATTCAATAATTCTTATGATAGGAATTTGATTGTAGATTAGGCTAAATGTGCTGTTGAATTACTTAAATTACTAGCAGCTTCACTTGCTGTTATAAATAAGTTACTATTGTTATTGTAGTATTAGTAACAGAAGGAGCATCGGCATTATTGGAGTTTTACATTTGTAAAACTACCATGTCTTATGCTGGTATTGTTCGTTTTGTAGCCAAGAGTTTTCCGCACAAAAGTTCTATAGTATATTTTTGCATCTACAAAGATCAGGTTATGCCACAGTCAGCACACTGGGGAATGCTGAACTTGGATCAGATTTTATGACCTTCAGAAGCACCTCTAAGCACAGGAACAAATCAATGTTTCATGACAAACTGAATAGTGGACAGATCAGAATATATCACACTGATTAAATTGGCTATTAAAGGTGCACTGCTTAACTTTTCTGGTCGAGGGTCTGCTACCTGCAGGTCTCCATGGAGATGCCATTGCTTGCCCTAGAATGTTCCATGGTATGATGTTAAACATATCCATCTGGCATTTATTCTGTACAGGGATTTCTAATGCTCAAAAGTAAAATGATACCTTCTGTGAATAAAGGCGACTCTCCATAGAACTGAACTGTACTGTACTGTAGTGCTTAACCTGCTTGTCTCGCTCATGATAAATAAATAGGTGGTGGACCCTGCACTAGAAATGTTTCACAGTGCTCCTTTAAAACAAAATAGTTTCAAAATAGGCCTGAACAAATCAGACATTTTTCTGACATGTTATGCAACTAATTAGGATATGAAGTCTTTCCTATTTTATATTTGTGCCACTTCAAACTGTGATTTCGATACGATTGCAATCTATTGTACAGCGATTATAACAATTGTGTAACTGCAATACTTTTACTTCTATTACTTCTTTATCAAATCTTTATTTCAGCCATGCAAACTGAGACGTCAGCCTTGCTCACTGCAGCCAACCAAAGAGCTTTTCTCCTGCATTATTTACACTTCCCCCATACAAAACATGCATCAATCTCCTCTGACTCATCATCATAGTTGGACAATTATAGGACTATTCAGAAAAGGTCCACAATTCATTTTTACATTAAATAGCCGTTCAGTATCAACAACAATTCACTTTCAGTATATTTTACATTAGCTCTTACTTATTTTTTTATTGATTTAAATATTAAAACACTTAACACTCTAATGGTATTCAGCAAGGTTTTGGGAACAATAATGTAAAATGATGTACTGTAAAAAACTGTATCGCATAATGGTAGTGTACATAACTTAATATGATAACTGATAACTTAAAATCAGGTCAATAAAATAATATAACAAAAACACAAGTCTGGTCAAAACTTTTTGTTCAAAATTTTGTGATCACAAAATGAGCTGCTTACCTGCCTCTCGTGCCCACACTCACATAGCTGACTGACACTCCAAAAGCAGCAAAAACTTTCTTTGTGCCACATGTTATTTGCCCAATAAAGCCTAACAAAGGCATTCCACAGCTTGCAACTGTATTCACCGCTTCAGCATTCACACGTTCACAACACACTCGCACAACAAGCTCAGAAAATGACCAGCACACTGCCTGGTCAGGACAACCACCCACAATGACAGTTATGACAGAAATGTAGGCCTACCTCAATTTCTCCACTGCACTGTCCGACCTGGAAAAACAGACAGCGAGAAAAAAAACAATTTAGTATCTACAGTAGAGATTAAGATACATTTCTTTTACAGTAACTAATTATTTCTAAAGGTCCTATATTGTATAAGAATGACTCATGCATGCTTAAAGTCATATTGCATATAGGCCCTTTATAACCATAAATTGTTCCATGGACAATGCAGCTTAAAGGGCATTTGTTTCTGCCATGGGTTTGCTGTTCCTGTATGTGACCGTCCTATTTTGAGGTATTGTGGATGGGAAAATTTGACAAACAACCTTGGGGTTTGGACAGTTTGGACAGTGAACAAGTTTGTAGCCTAAATAAATGTGATGGATATCTTAACAAAACGGTATAATAAAATCACCATTAAGCACCTGCATCTGAACTGGTAATATTTGGTAATTCTTTTTCTAAAAATAACATACATCATTCTATCATCATATTCAAAAGTAGTGAATACAAACACATATTACAGTCTGTATTGTTTTGCAGTTCAGTTTACGGTTCAGGCCGTGAGCCATGTAGAAAAATATATCTTTATTTCTTTTGAACCTAAGCAGCAAACATGATTATTGAGGCATTTTCTTCAAATGATGGTTAAGAGTTAAAAGCATTTTGTTGTTACTGGCCCTGCCCCCTTCCACCAGTCCCTGAAAAAAATAATGTTTATTACTGGTCCTTACAAGAAAAAGAGTCTAAAGTGTAAGTGTCTTCACCGTGAATGAAAACTAACCTATATCATCCCGTATAACGATGAAGGATATTAAATAGTCAATCATGCGTACAAGATGACTCATTTATGTTTGAAATTACATAACCCAAGTCTGCATAGTATATAGACATTCCAACTCCCCCAACGCAAATCAATGTGGTGTCAAAAAGCATTGTCCTTTCAATATTATATGCATAGATCTGCAAATCTGACCCAGTTTTACATGCGGTGTTCATCATATTGCTACGTCAGCGAGCTAATAGTTAATGTGCAAATGATGAGAGCGAACTTAGCCATGCCGACAGTAACAGTAAGAGAGGTGAAATACATTTGGAGACAGTATAAGGCAGTATGCAGCAGATTTTACCTGCAGAGGAGACATGACATGCCCTCTAAAGCCAGCTACACAACGCTCCTCTCCCCACAGCCTCTGCACATGCCCGAGTCTACAGCGCTATCGGCTGCACAGCGCACACAAGCACACACTAAAGTCCCATAGATGTAACAGCTCCAGATCCTTTGGTGAGAAAGCAGACGACACAACAAGAGGAAGTGCGCAGGAGCCAGAGCCAAAAGACTGGGGCTGGAGGTGTAGCAGATAGAGGGGGGTGACTACAGTGATGTAAAAGAAAATTAAAGGGTTAAAGTCATGCACTTCTGGAGACCTGCTGGTGAGAGGGAAAAACTGAAAATGCCTATAATGAAGTTATAAAATATACTGATTTGAAAGGGGATCAATGTAACAAAGTCTAGTGTCTCTGTTGGGATGTTATGTTCTCCTTTTTCGAATGAAGCTTATCTCCATGAAGACACAACTAAGACAAGTTAGAGACCAGACCTGAGGGAAGGCAAGTCCATTATAAGAACGTGTGTTTATCAAGGCAATCATCATGCAATAATGACAAAGCAAGCATGTTCATAGTGATTGATAAATTTCAAACAAAGCATTTAAGAGTGCATTCACAACACCACATTAAAACTAGGACAAAACATGGAATACAATCTAGATTACACCACGGCTTAAACAACTCTACATTTAGACTCAAATTGGGCTAAAACTAGGACAAAAAGACAAGTATGAATGCACCTCCAGTTACACAAGTAAATACTTCAACATTTTCTTCTCAAACTTAGTCAATTCCAAACATACATGTTCCTAAAGCAATTCCAAACTCACAAGAAAATCTCCAAAAGTTAACCTTATGCCACTATTCTAACATGACAGAAAGTTTGAATTAGCTGCACGTCACATTTTAAGGAGGCACATAGATCCATATTTGCATCATGGCTCACATACACCGGCCTGTCACTGCTGCTCATGGCCACAGCAGCACATAGACATGTTATAGGCAAGGCTTATGAAAAGAACCTAAATAAACTAAATGCAGAAATGTTTTTTTTAAATGACAATGTATTTTTGTATACTGAATAGTTGGGTCATATTGTTATTATATTTTGTATGAAAATAACAAAATTTCACAATTCAGATAAGAGGTGTTGAAACAATATAGACTAAAGTACTTCATGATCAGCATTGCAAAAATTATGTCTAGCAGAGAGAAACAGTGGAAAAAAATAAAGATGAACTGCCCTCTAGTGGACATTTAAAATAAGGGATTTTCATGTTTTCTGTTCTAAGAAGGTAAACATTTCTGTGCAGTAAAATCTAAAGAGCTCAAGCATATAACAAGATCTGAGACAAAATGAAATCCTTAAATATGACAACCAGATAAAATGCTCACCTTTCCTCTCTTATCAGTGGAGTGAGGAAGCGGCTGCTCTCGTCCTCATGGCTGCTCTGTTGGCTGCTTTGCTGACTGCTCTGTTGACTGCTGAAAAAACAACACAACAGAAATAAATACAGACTCGGCTACTATCTCAATTAAATCCAATAAAGCTGTTATATTAATACCATGTGTACACAGTCTACATGGTTAGAATACTTTGCAAGTAAAATACATCTGCAGTTATTTCATCTGTGAGCTTATTGCACTGAACTTGACATAAAAGAACACATGCTTTTTACTCCTACTTTACAGTTTCACGAGTCCTATTTTATTTGTTAGATAAAATAGGACTCATGCTGTAAAGCAACACTTTGTACACTAGAGGGAGTAATATTGATGGCTGTGAACCATAGGATTGTTTTCAGGTGACCAAAATGCACTGGAAAACATCATTAACAAAACACACATGAACAAAACGTGATGCCCAGAAATAAAAGAATAAGAAAAATAAAAAATAAAACAAAAGACAATTCATGTGAAAACAGGCATAAACTGAACGTATCAAACTCATTGTACATTTATGTTACTCCAGTCTTTTACTCAGCAGGGGTCCCTAATCTGATTTCAGCAGCACGTGATTGTGCGGCCTGTGGGACATGGTTGTGCACTGTATACATGCTTTGATGCAAGTGGAATAATGACAGTAATGTTTCACTGATCTTATATTTAATACATACAGCTAATATAATGTTTCAATATGAAAATGTATTTATAAACACACACATGTTCCACATATTCCATATTCATTCTCTTGTATTAGTAAGTCCTCTGGTCTATAATAAATAATGTACTACTCACAGACAATTGAGGCAAAACACCCATTGAAAATGATACACGCACGTAACAAAACACGCATATACAGCACAGCACAAACATGAAGCAGCACATATGCTCTATTACATGCAGAACATAGCCCCATGAAGCTGATGTGCAATATTTCAACTATACAATAAAAGAGGTTGGATATGACGTCCTTGTTGACTGTGTTTATTGGCGTGAGACGGTCCTGTGAAATATTTAATGTATGGATGAAGCCTGATGGAGGATGGCATCACTCTCAATGTAGCACACATACTACTTAGACTCATAACAGGACATTCTCTATAATAATACACCAACAAAACACAAGGTTAGCACTAACAAAGCCAAAGAGGATGAAGAGAAATAACATGTGGAACTACACATTGATACAATGAAACTGAAATCACACAATCACGCTAACACAACATGAAGAATCACATTTCTATCACCATAGAAAAGTATGTTAGAGGAATCTAAAATGTCCCATACTATACAGCATAATTACTTACAACATTGCTTCCTTGTAAGAACGCAGACAGCTTACTAGCCTTCCATGACCTGTACTTTTGTTCTCAGAGTTTTTTGGTTAATTATAAAATGGTAGTTTTATGGTTTATGGTTTGTTCATCATTAACCTGCTATTTAGAAACTCTTTAAAGCAACAATGACACTATTAACATATATAAATAACTACACATATAAATGCAATTTACATATTTCAGTACAGTTCACTCATACATTCTTAATCATAACAGACAGTACTTTTAGAGTAAAAGCACTACCTACCCACCTTTTTATGGGGTCAGACAGAAAACACTGAGGTTGAAGTATAACTTGACTCTATTACAGCTTACATTTTCTGCTCACATTGACTCCTTTTTTACTCAGTTTACCCATCACTGAAGTCCAATCCCAATGTAGAATCCTAGTGTGGTTGTCCTTGGTAAATCATTTCGTAAAACATAAAATAAAAAATCTAATGTGGGTTGAAAATGTAATACATGTTTTCTCACTTGGATAAGTAAGAAGACCTTCCTCAAGACATACAAAATCTGGCAGAAGAAGGTAGCCGGTGAATGTAGAAGTGAAAATGCAGAAGACCTGACAATCAAATAAATTAAAATATCAATGATGCATAAAGTGCATGTGTGTATATAACTGCCTCTATTTTCTAATGAGTTGGCAGGAGACATTACTCCACCCTTGAGCCAGGCTGTCTATTATATACAAAATGGGGGCAAAATACTTTTGTCAACAATGGTCAATATTAATCTATAAAATAACTTCTGTCGTATAATAACAGACTCCTGTGAGCTTTAAGCCATGTTAGAATAGCTCTTCAAAAACACATTTGGAGTTGTGTTTTGTTTCATTTACACATAAGTAACTCTTTATTATCATGTTTACATCTTCAAAGCTCAAAATGCTTTGTTCCACCTTGTGATGTCATGCAGTGGTAGTTTTTTTTTTTCACCAGAGTTTGGTAATTCAGGGTCTAAAAGCACCCAAAAGATTCTAGTGAAGATGTATGGAGTTTAAAAATACTGTGGACTGTATTACTACTGTATTATTACTGTATACTGCTGTATACACAAGGTCATGCCATGTAGAAAAGAAAAGAAATCAGCGTAAATCTGCAGGGTTTGTGTGTTAAACATGTGCGTGAAAGAAACTCTTTGAAACTTTGTGATGTGGAAACATCTAACATTCTAACAACATTCTAACATTATATTATCTAGCAATTCTCCATATTCTCTTTGAAACTTTGTGATGTGGAAACATTCTAACATTATATTATCTATAAATTCTCCATATGAACCACAATAGTGCACGTATTTGAGCAGCCGACGTGCCTTATCTCTATGACTGGCACTACTGGCTTTGAGCACCTACAGCAGTATTGACCCTGTGACCTTTCAGCAGCACACACTGGATCTCTCATATCACTATCTCGCCTCTGTGTGCACTAAAGGAAACGTATTGATTCTGAGCACCAAATGACCTTTCCCTTGCCACTAAACGATCAGATGACCTACACAGCATTCTCCTGACCTACATAATAAGAAAGTAGTAGTAGCTCGTGGAATAATAAAATACTACCAATTATGTCAAATGTATTAAGCAAGAGCTTGTATGCAAGTTATTGTAAAAGGTTGTCCATTTTACTACTACAAGGTTCAACTGTATCTGTCCTGACTACTACACAATGTATTAAAGCATATCACAGACAATATGTTATTAATAGGGATTTGCTTGTGATGTCTCTCTTCAGACTAAATAAATACAATGGAAAATTGTGATAGCTCATACTTTTGTTTGGTTATGCTTTGAATGACTAGGAGGGCCATACAGTACCATATTTAATTCACTTTATATTTATGATTGTCCAAAATCAATGCTGTGTCAGAAGTGAAGAAGCTACTTGAACAAGAGGGGAAACATATTCACTCCAAAACATTTCTCCAATTGACATAATTCAAATTTATTTTTATTTTCATTTATAATTTGTTGAAAATCTAAAGCCATGTATTTGGTTAATTCTGAAAAATAAACATTCTCAGCTTCTCAACTAAGGTGTAAGATTTTACTCAGTAGATGAAATACACTGTCTACAAAATAATAGCCAGATGGAGCTGACCTTAAGAGAAAAGGTTAGTTCGGCTGACTAGAAGCAGCATGGAGGTAATAGGAAAAACAAAGGGGACTGAAATGAAAGGGACAGTACGTATACCAACCTGCTTTCACTTCCTTGCTCCTTCCTCTCTCTGACCTTCAGCCACTTTCTCAACAGGAACCTCTTCCGTCTCGGAGAGGCACTGGGCGTGGAGCAGCTCGACCAGGACGAGGGGGCGTCTTCATCACTGGACGGGGTAATCTCTATGGAAGGTAACTGCAGGTACTCCTTTGACCCCGAATGGGACCGGGCCGTCAGGTGGTTTTTGGCCAAGCGCGCCCTCTCCGCGTCCCGTTCGCTGGGCACGTTCCGCATCCGCCGCATTTTGAAACGTTTGCGGCGAAGGGTCGGTGTGGACGAAGTGGAGCGGACGCAGCCATCGGACACGGCGGTGCTGGCTCCGTCAGAATAGACAGGGGCGTCGGACGGTACGCTCACCTGCAGCAGAGGAGGCTTCGGAGGGTCATTCATGCTTACCCCTGGGTTCAACCTCCAACCCTCTGTTACAATACTTGGACTGAGGCAGCTTGAGGCAGGGCTGCTCATGAACACTCAAAAGAAACACTGGTATCGGGTTAGCTCCAACTAAAAGAAAGCTCCAAGCTCCAAAAAATAGTAAACCTGGTAGTCCTGATGAGTAATTCCTAGTAGAAGTTATGTCCAGTAGCGTCGCAAGCAGACAGACTGTTAAAAATGTTCGTAGAAAACCACTGTTTGTGAAAACAAGGGGTATTCTGTTCTGAGAGAGGAGCTGATGAAACATTCATAAGGGCTTGAAATTGAACTCCAGGCCGGTCCTCCCCACTGACCGCCCAGACAAAGTTACACCCACATTGGCCTCGCTAACTGTCCAAGTTGTTACCTTAGCCGCTAATGGTAACGCTGCGACGAAACGACTCCGACCATGAAGACGTTAAATATTGATGCGGATGTAGCGTTGACAGTCGGACGGTTGAAGTTGTCGCTTTTGAAGGGGGAGAAGTTGGTTGGGAGGTGCCGTGGTGATCCGGTCTGGCTGAAGTTACGGCCTAAAGGTTAAAAGGGAGGTGATAGATTTTGCAAGGTTCAGGAAAAGTTGATGAAGTTATTGCACAGACAACAAAAATACATAAAATTAAGCAGAGAAAAGGAGGAGGATGCATGCACACACACACACACACACACACAAGCATCACTGACAGCTAATGAAACTAATCAAAGGAAACAAAAGATACGGATGAGACACAGAAACAGAAGCAGAATCTCACTCTCACATGTTCTGTCTATTTCACCACCGCTCATCAGCTCCTCTTTGCTCATCAATACAACTACTTTGGTCTCAAGGTCAGTGTCCATATTGGAACTTTGTTAACACAACAGATCAGGGCAACAACATTCATAATTGCAATTCCAATTTGAATGGACACAATTAGCAATAGGGATGTTTATTACCATAAATCTGCAGATACGATACTCATCATGATACGCCCGTCACAAGTCAATATGTCACGATACATTCCAATGCAAAAACAGAAGACCATCTCTTGTGATTTATCAATAATTACGTATACAAGTATATCTTCATGAGAAAAACACTATCAATCACTACAATCTATTTACTTTTTAAATCACAAGAAAGGTAAACATAACTTATGGATTTTTATTTCAAAAATGTTTAAAAATCAATCCAGATGCATTTTGAATTGATAGAAGAATCAAGAATCACATAATGAAGTATCACGATATATCACTGAATCAAATTTTTCTTAATTATCAATCATAAAGTGTGCAAATCCTTGCAAACAACAACATATTCTACAATAAAGACTATTAACCCTGTAGTAATCTGTACAAACATGTTCTCAAATGTGATTCTTGAATTGCTTTGTCAGTTTATGTTTAAAAATGTGATCTTTGAACAAAATCCTGTTATTAAAACTTAAATCACAAACGTAAATCACAATCATGATGCTTGTCAGAAAAAATACAGTTAGGTATTTTTCCTAAACCATTCAAACCTACAATTGACTCTGACTTCTGAAAGTTGTGAAAAGCAAGGCTACTAGCATGTAAATGTGTTTAAAATGTGAACTTTGAACAAAATCACTAAAATATAAAATGCTTGCCAAAAAAATAAAAAATCACAATTACAGTAGATATTGTGGTTCAGTCATAGCCTAGATGTTTGCATTTGTGTCAACATTTGAAAATAAGGTAAGAAACAATAACAATTCCCACTGACAAGAACACAAGGCTACCTGAGTTTTATATTGTTCTGTGCAGCTGAAACAGAGCCAATCTACAGCCCCCACTGTAATCAAACTGGACAGCAGCCATATGCTCAGGCCAGGAGATTGTTAAGGAGACACTATGAAAAGGGGTCTGATCTGAAAGATTATCCAGGGACTTAATAAAATGAACTTAAGTGCAACACAAAGGGCAAAGAATTCTGGCAGGAGGTTAACAAGCCATAACAACTCATCTTAAACAAAAAAGACCTTCATCTAAGGTAAATTAAACTACAGAACACTCCATGTGCATGTACATGCATTCACAAGTCAACCTTTTTAGTTTTCTCAGAAAAGAAAAGACAGAAAAGGTACGAGGGTGTGAGAAAATCTGACATCGCAGCATTGGAAACACAGACAATGCTCAGTGCTTTTCAGAGGCAGTTGGGCATGACCCTTGATGCGGGGTGGCAGTGATCTCCCGGGTCGGCCGAGGCGTCTCGTGCTGGTCCCGGTGTGGACGGGGATGGTTCTGGTTCTGAGGCTATTTGGCCGGGGCCTGTGTTCTGATCTACCTGTGTGGTTGTTCTTCAGTATTGGTGCACATGAGATGGGTGCACATTTTTGGTACTGGTTGTGGTGTTTGATTGTTGCCCAGGTATTCACCAACAGTGCTGTAGATGTCTAATATGTGCACACAAACGGATGTGTCATTTAGTACTAATTTACTCATAATCATAATTTACTCAATAATCAGTATTGTTAGCTTTTTTTATTCAATTTTTGGTGTTTTTTGTTTGATTTTGTGTTGTCTTGTATCTGCCACTATATGGTGTCTTAAAACTTCACAAAATTAATAAAAAGAGAGAGAAAAAAAAAAAGAACCACAGACATGGTAAACACCCTTTAGGACAGCACCACAAACAGCCTCATATGAATGAGCAGCTTTGTACAGATCCAGATCATCCCAAACTCTAGAGCAGTGTTCTATAGTTACTGTGTACATGAGTGAACACAGAGGCTCACACTTGGACCTGCAGGCTGCATGTGAAAGATCATGCATCAATTAAGTCCAGACACCATTTCTGATGTAGTTTACACTTCTGTCTGGCCTCCGGTAACAACTAGGCACAAATCAGGTAAATGGGGGAAGCATGGCTGAGCATACCTTCTGACATAATAAAACCTTGTAATTGTCTCATGCTCATGAATAATACAATAGGTGAAATACTCAACAATGTAACTGAGGGGCGTGTTGATGCACCTGTGCTATGTAGGAGCAGAATGCAAAATATAAAAGTCAGCAGGAGGGGCCCAATGGTCAGGCCATCTTGTGCCTTTTGCTCTTTGCCATAGTATAAGTGAAGTCAACAGATGGACCGACCACAGTGGAGCTTTGCTGATACAGCTGACACAGAGAGTGGGAGAGAAAGCAGTTTTGCTATCACAAACATAGCACAGCTAAAATATGTCTCATTCCATTATGTTAAGTACATTAAGGAAATTATTAGCATAGAACGTGCATTATATTCAGAACCAGTGATGGGAAAATACTTTGAAAATGTATTTTTTAACAGAATACTGAATACCTGCATTAAAACATATTTTGCATTTTGTTGCGCGGTCCACCCCGTGTTTGTTTTCACAGGGATGTCATTGCATGGCCTTTACTGCTCCATAGTTTAGCATTAAATGGGTCAATCTGAGCCAACACAACAGCAATTTGTTTTTTGTAACTTCTACCAATACCAAAAGAGCCAGGCAGTGGCACATAACTCCCACATGATTACAGAGTGTCATTAGTGACCACCAAAGTTCAGCCCAATTGTTTAGTGCCTCTCTATTCTTAGCACTGTGTCCCTGTTGGTGTAATGGCAGAGACTGGGGGAGATTACAGAGGCATGCAAATGGTGATTAAACAAACACTCATGAAAAAACATGTGGCATCAAGTGCTCTGATTAGGCAAATGGATTCTTCTCAAGAGCACAAAATATACAGCAGATTAACTTGTCCTCAATATTAGTTAGTCAGTATGTTTTTATATTAGCAAGATTTGGGAGTTTTTGTTTTTAATCAATTTAGATTCTATGTAAGTCACGTATAGTATTTTCCCCTGCATATTTTGTTATATAAAAATATTCAGACTACATTATGCCACTGACACAATCCCTCATAAAACAGAACTATTCTCAAAAACAATTCCAAATGCACAATATGGTTAAAACACACATACACACACTCAAACTACAATAAATACATATATAAATAAAATTATTAGTTCGTGGCTATAATGGGTCATAGAAGTTATTTATTTTACCCTCTGTGAATCAAATCTAATACAACAGAAAAATCTTCCCAACTGTACAATTTTACTGTCACTACAAACAGCACAGAATACAGAATATAGACTCAACAGCACACACCATTACAGAGACCAGTTTAATGACAGTTTTCTGCAGGCTGTGCTACTGACTACTTGTCCTACAAACTCAGGTTAACCAGGTGTTATTTTAAGTATGCATCCATGGCAGTCCAACCAACAGACTCATACACTCCTCAATAAAGAAAGTCTTTACGTAACACTGATGCACTCTAAAGTGTCCTTACTGAAGCCAATATCAAGTCCTCATCATTGAACAATTACTCAGTCAGGCAGGAGAGGGAGTAACGTCACTGGGCTGACCCCGTGTGCAGGAAGACAAACTGTGAAGCTACAGATGAGGCTTTTCACCCTGATTTACCTTTGTCCTCCTGTGTTGACCAAAACATTATAAAAACATATAAAACCATCACTGATGTTTGATTGCACACAGACCAAGACATGGGATAAGATAAGCTGCTTGTCTCCATAATGTTGTAACTAATTTACACAGAATGTTCCACAGAATGGCATTAAAATCTGTCTCCATGAATATAAGCATGTGACACCAAACTTACAGATCCCATTTGTGAAGAGATTACCCCAGTTACAGTAAATACAAATAAAATGTTTTTGCAAGGTACTAAGACAACAGCCCCATGTCGACAAGCCTAACTGTTATAGTGCATCAGAAGAAGTGCCGCATTGTGTAAGTTTTCAGGTTACCCACCACCACTTTGTCTCCATGGTGATATTACTGCTGTGCCTGGAATGTTCCTTTAGTTTAATGTATTGTTTATCTACAGTAACTCCATGTAGATAGTGGCACAATCAAGCAGGTTACAGGTCTTATCTGTGGAAAGGCAGGCCTGCTCAGCATGTATTTCAAGGTGTTTTTCAAGGTGTTAGGAATAAAAACACCTGTAATTGACTAAATGCTTGACAACATTTTTATTTGATAATTTGAGAAAAATTACCCAAGTTGGCTCTACAGATTGGCCCAAAAATATCTCTGGATTCTAAACAATTGGCACTGGCCATGACCAAATGCACATTGGTCGATCTTTAATGAGCTAATAATCAATACTAGAAATCCAGTGCTACAATTCCAATTACAAGTGAGTATTTTTATACTTCATATATTTTTCTTCTTCATTCTGCAACAAAAGTGGAGTATAACTTTTCATTTCCTGATATTCTTTGTCCAGAGACCATTTTAAAAAGTAGGAACACTCTGCACCCCTAATGTCCCTAAAATTCCCATCTCTTTTCTTTGACTGTCTGTCAGTAACCATGAACGCAATAATAGATTTCCAAATGCCCTTGTTATGAATGTAATGAGGGGCAAACTATTACAAAGCTTCCAGCTACAAAACTGTTCTCAAGGCTGTCCCCAGGGTGCCTATAGACTTCAGTGTAGCAGAGGCTACATTGCCATAACATTATTCTTGTTATCCCCCCTCGCCGCTCAAACTACATCCCAGAGCACTGTGTCTCTTTCTCTTAGGTCCATGTCTGCAGAGATTTGCTGTGGTGATCAAAACCCTGCTTTCATCTCTTATTTAGATACCCCGTCTGCTAAAAATAGGATCATTACGACACTATAGAAACCAGGAACATCGGCGAAAAGACACATTGTACCAGTATTTGAAGCAGTTGCATTTACAGATGTTAACTCAACCTGAGAGAAGGCATTTAAACATTACTAATTCATCTGCTTTCTTTGAATAAATGAAATCTGGTCTGAGACGGATTTATGAGATGTCAGTTGATGAAACACAAGAATTTCACAAAACGTGACATTAGACATGCAAAAATGGATGGAATACCAGATTTTAGTAGACAACAATTTCCATTACACATAAATCAACAATTTGTAGTGCATGATCCCTAAAAGTACTAGAAATTATTTGCACTCTTTAATCTATATGACTAAGATAGGAAGACTCTTCTGAAATTTGATTTTTAAAAAGCCGAATCTCTCATACTATTTGTAAGGCAACTGCCTTTGATCTTCTCAGCCAACAAGAATGTCTGAAACTATATTCTTCACAACTTTGACATTTTAAACTGTTTTAAACTTTTAAACTATTTTAAACTTCACCTTGTTTATTGCAGAGAAATGTATACAAATGTGCATGGCCTGTTCATGACCTGTCATTTCCGTTGGGTTAAGAGTCATTTTCCCAGGCAGAGGGAAAGTGGAAACTCAGAGAGAGAGTGTGAGGTGCATTCAAAGTGGCCTCATTCAGGAAGTCCCACAGATCAGCACCAGCAGCCACCAGAGCTGCAGACACTCAGCTGTTATGCAACTCCTGTTGAACTTATGAAGGGTTTATCTGGATTTTTTCATTTTATTTTTTTTTTTACTTAGTGACATACACACAGACAGAGTTGCTTAGTGTGTATTGCTCAGAATGTGAGTTTGAGGTAAAGCCAATAATTTCCTTTTAAGACAATGTATGTTGGCTGTAGACTCTGAACATCTAATGTTTGTAGATTTGTTATAGCTGTAATACATTTACGAGCAAAAAAAATAATTTGATTTGTAAGCTCTGCCTGCGTCCCCTGGATATTAAATTTAGTTTTGATGGACGTTTAATATGGTAATAATCAGACTTTCAGTTTCATCTCGGTTTCAACCATGTGTCCAATGAATAAGCACATCTGCAAATTAGAACAAAAAGGCTTACAAAAAATAATAATAATAATAAAATAAATAAATAAATAAATACTGCGTCAACAAAGCAGATTCTGAGTGGAGAGAAAAGCCGCAGAACAAACACTTCACTTTCATCTTTCATAGTGGTTTTCCAGCGTAAAGCCCCATGTGCAGCTTATAGCAGCTCTCAGCCTCTCAACTAAACAACTTGTGTGAGGTGCGGGAGCGCAGACCGCTCCAGGAGCACAGACCGCTCCAGGAGCGCGCTCACGTCTCTTACCTCTACAACTCTCCGGATCGTCCGCTCTCTCGCTCCAAAAGTCGATAGGAGAAAGTTTACGCGCGTTAGCCATCCACACTGACAGACAGACAGATGTTAGAAAAGCGGTACAAATCCTGTAGTTACGCTGCTGTACAATCCGTGCGCGCCGCTGTGTGGTGGGCGGGACGTGAGCGCGTTGTTCACGGATGAGAGGAGCTCAGAGCAGACCACTGCCTAATGACCTATCACTGTCCGGACTACCCAAAGACCTCCTCTCACCAAGTGCGCACGCTTACAGGAGGCCACGACTGTGCCCAATCATTTAACCAAACGAGGTGCAGATTTTCACAAACTTCTTCAATTAGGTCCAAGTCCTCCTATGCATTTCTGATGGAGGACCGACTGCTCATCCTCATACATATTTTATTGCTTTGTCTGGAATATTCAACAGGGTGGCACTAACTTTACATATCTCCATTAAGGCTTAAAACACCACAGTAACACAGAGCCAAATGATTTTAAAGGTAGGCTGTTATTTTTTTATTTAAAGGAAGGGGGATGTAGGCCTAGTAAAAAGGTATGAATGAGAATGGTAAAATGATGCAATGGAAACAAGCTGATTAGATAAGAAGCTGATACACTTTGTGGACAGCTGGGGAAGCAAACATTAATATTACCACCCACAATTTAGCTTAGAACATTTCATATGGAAAAAAACCACAAGTGTACACAAGAGGACATCATTTTACCATTTTATATATTCGCAAATAGTCTACAACATCATACACCATCTCTCAGATAAGGTACAAATTAGAATATGTTTGTTATGTCTATAGATCAGCTTATAGATTTCATTATCACATTGTGTTTATTATTTGCACAATCAAACACAGTGATAACCCAGTGTAAAATTAATGAAAAAGTGGAAATTGAAAAGATATTCCAAATGACATATACTCTTTTGACATGTCATGATCAAACTTGAAGATAACTCAAATTATTAAAGGCAATATATGCTATTTTCTGATCTATGTCGTGATGCTTCCTTAACACAAATATACCTGAGTTGTGTTTTGTTCCATTCATATGTTTAATATATTTAACACAACTGCATATTTAGACTGAGTTCTTCTCTCAAACAGAAAACACTTTGTGGTAACACAGAAATTCGTCTTCTCAATGTTTAAACTGCACACACCTTCATCATCAATTGAACAATTTCAGTTCCAGTTCAGTTTTTAGACCATTTTGGAGATATAAACCCACTTATAATAAAGGGTTACAAAAACGTACAAATGAAACAAAACACAACTCCAGGTATGTTTTTGATGAGGTAACATTATAACATGACTTAATCCTCACAAGAGTCAATTTTTGGACTTAAAAGAAAGTATAAGGGACCAGCTGTGAGTTTTAGCAAATGCAGAGAAGCCAGTTAGCTGTAATATGTTAAGTCATAGATCGTGATGATGACATAATTCTGTCTTACACCTTTTTGCACTGTTAGAATATTATAAATCGCCAAAAAGACACACCAAAGTGATAAGAAGACAGTTCAAGTGACATAAAATACCTGTTAAAAGACTGGAGATGGACAGTAACTTATAGCTAAATTTGTATCTTTTTGCAAGTTTAATGTTTTCTGTGCACTGTTCTTGTTTTAAATATATAGATGCAAAACCAAAATTATATTATTTACTTGTTTTCCTTTACTTTTTACACAAGTTCTAAAGGGTTCTCCTTGCAATTTTCTTAAAGATTCTACCTCACTTTGATTTACAGTAGCCTTCATGTCAGGGATTTCTACAATAAAGGCTGGATTTCACTTTGTGGTATACAAAGTACAAAGTATTGAGACTACGGGAGTTTGCTTTAGATTTCTTCAAAGATCTGTAGTGTTGCAATGATGTCAGGGCTCACAGTTTGTTTAATAAAAATGTCATGATAGCACTAACATCATTTCTTGTCGGTTTCCCATTTAGATTAGCGGCTCTTTGAGTGCCAGAGGTGCATGGCATCAATTGGAAGTACTGTTCCTTTTTTTCCCCCAAGTTTCAGACTAGGACTGAAATAGCTGTCGTGTGATAAGACTCCAATTACACCGAGAATGGCTTCAGTGACAATGACTGCAGTAAGTAAAGCAAATCACTGCAGTACCAGTTTTTTCTTTAGTTTGAATGACATTGTTTACCATGAAAATGTGCACACACTAGATATGCACCAAATTTTGATTTAAAGCTCCTACATTATGTGAGCTTTGAGCCATGCTATAACCGAATCAAAAACTTACCTGGAGTTGAGTTTTATTTCATTCACACATGTTTAACCATTTATTATTAGTCTGTCTGCATCTCCAAAGCTCAAAAGGCTCCGTTCCACATATGAATTTGTAAGCGTGGCTAAAAAAAGTGCATGTATGTATGTAGGATGTAATTGAAATGTATAACTAAAATGAATAGGCTTAAATAAAATATACAGTGTACAACAAGGGACCGGCGGGGAGTCCCTCCCTCCTGTGGGCTCACCACCTGCAGAGGGGTTCATAGGGTCTGGGTCTGGTGCATAGAGTAATGGGCAGTGCTGCCCCCGCGACCCAGTTGGATTAAGCGGGAGAAAATGGATGGATGGATGTAAAATATATTTAAAGTAACTTTTGTATGTGTGGGGGTTAACTTAAAGGTCGACTATAACTAAACAAATACTAAATAAAAACAAAGCAGGATAGTTGTATCTACCCATTTAGTTAGTTATGGAGAAATGGGAACCTTTACAAACGTGTGAAGTGAAAGTAAAGTGATACTGCAAGGGACAAAGGCCCATTTTGTCATAGGTATTTTTACTGTAAAGTTAATGGCCTTTTACCTTTTATATTTAGTTCAGTTCCAGAGCTGAAATTATCCAAGGATTTCAGTGAAGGTGTATGGAGTTTAAAAACACAGTAGAGCACTTCCTGTTTAACTAGGTGACATCACAAAGTGAAACAATGTTTTATGTCTGAGAAAAGAACTTCTAAATATTTTGTGTGGAAAAGATGTGTCGATGAAACAAAACACAACTCAAGTTATGTTTTTGATGAGGAAGCATCATATAGATCATCTAATAGTGTAATATGGGCCCTATAATACACAACTCGTGGGTTTACATGACCCTCTGCCCCAAGACAATGAATCTAAATGTACATTTACTGTAATAAATGTTGGGTCATCAGTCACCTCCTGGTTGTTGTTGGAGCAAATGAGCAGAAGTGAGTGTACAGGAGAGACGCACAAAGGCGGACATTGCTGATTATGGGAGCACTACACTTGCACATGTAGTAATTGCTGTAACATGGCATTCATCTTTAGCTACTGGCAGATGAAACAGATGACTTGTACTTGCTTCTCTCTCCTCCCCCACAGCCCTGCTATAATTCATGAAAAGACTCACTTCACAGTGTGGTGGTGTTTGCCGTATATGCGAGTCTCATCAGTTATATACTGCATCTGATTTGTTTTTGTTGTGTTTCCTTGTCTTTTGTCATATGCCACTGATAATGTTGTGGCATTAGAGAAATGATTAAAGGCCCATTATTATAATATTGAATCTGAAGTATATCTGAAGTATGTTATGTTGAATGATTAAAGGCCCATTATTATAATATTTTCTGAAGTATGTTATGTTAACTCCTCATCCACATCACACAGTTTTGTTTCATTCATGTATGTTCAACACGCAAATCCTCCATATTTAGGTTTAGTTCTTCTCTTAGACAGAAATGACTCTGTTCCACCTTGTGATGTTGTGGTGAGACATGAAGTGCTCCACTGTGTTTTTAAACTCCACACACCTTCACCAGAATCACTGAGAACTTCAGCCCTGGAACTGTCAATTTCTACTGAACAAAAAGTAAAAAGGGAGCTATTCACTACTACTAGTACTACCACTACTACGACTCAAATATGTGTGAATGAATCAAAATACAACTTCAGGTTTGTTTTTGAGGAGGTAACAATGCAACATCGCTAAAACAGTCAATTTTGCCTTTAAAAACTTTTTAGCGCTAGTACGGCTATATATGAGAAAACTGATTTCATTTACAAAACTATTTCAAAAGGCTCATAATGCATGTTTCACTTTTACATAAACATATTTAACTTGTATTCTACCTTCAATTTATTGACTCATGAGGTTAATACTTGTCTCTTAAGCTATAATTAGACTTAGACAGACTATTGATCTGCAAAGGAAAAAGACTTGGACGCAGTAGCTCACACATATTATAATAACACAGAACTAAATAAGGAGCAATACAAAATAGCAAGAGATTTGTATCAATAAGACATAAATTGTGTAAATGTATGCACAGTAAGTAAAAAACAAATATAGTAATATAAATACAGTATATCAGTTATATACAAGAGGTCATATGGAAACATTTCAAAGATGATAAGATGACACACAGGCTTATTTGTTACATAAATGTGAGCAGTTATACAGTTATATGGAGTATGGTATGAATGTAGTCCTGTAATTATTGTTCAGTTATTCAGTTAATTATTCACTTAATGCTCTTTTGTTTGGCTTGAAATAAATGCCATATCTCAATCTACAAGATAATTATACTGCATAATTTGTTATCTTTCTCAGATGTGCTTTGTTTTATTCCTAATTAAACAGCAGTGGAGTCATGCACTACTAGCATGTTCCTATAACATTACAAACTGAGTCCATGGTTATTTTATAATTGATTTGTGATGCTATAAGTTATTACTACTACTGACATCTCTACACACACTGTTGACTCTGCTAATTGTTGGGGCACCGGTGCATTGTGCTACAAAAAGAATGTCCATTAAATACATGCTGCAGTCGTAGAAAATGGTCAGAAAACCCATTTTAGATGACAACCAAAAAGCCCCAGCTATATTGTGTTGGCAGAATATGAACCAGCTGGGACTCACAATGTAATATCCCAGCAAGACAAAACGTGTCCTGGAAATCCTCCCATTGCTCTGAACATATAGGGGCTTTGTATGTTGTTTGTGCCTATTTCTGCTCATGGGTGGCACTTCAGGATGCTGTTTCTATAATCTGTGAAACCGAGGAACACATGGGCCGAGACAATATGTTTAGAGAGAATATTCTGTGATAAAAGTGTGATGGAAAAGTCACCCACACTTAAAAAACATAGAGGAAAACTTTAACAAAAAGCTTACGATATGTTCTTACCACAAAATAATACATTATTAATCCTTATAGGTTGAAGAAAGATGATTTATTTCTCTGTATTTCATCATGTTACGTCAGACGAGGCAATCAATCTTATAAAAATAGTTGTCACAAAAATACATTTTACTTTTGTTTTGCTAACAACATCTAAAAGACAAAACACACAATGTACTACAATTAAACAAAGGTTTAAAATGAATAGAAATCCACCAATATGATTCTGGTGTTGAATATAGAAAGCAGTGAATGGTTGGACCTTTAACTGGATTTAATAAGACTTTTATTATTATTATCATTATTATAGATTGATTTTAACATAAAAACTCTCATAATGTTCAAACTGTTATTCATGTTCAGTAGTGATGTGAAGGATACAAAACAATACAACAATCTCTAGTGTAATAAATTAACACTCCTTTAAGGAAATAAATGCCATTTTTTATCCCTACACTGTTATTTTTTAATATCGGGGATTGACATATACTTAAGGCCAAAGTATCAATATTGGAACTAAAAACGCAGGATTGGTTGCCCCTAAAAATTAAATAAATATAAAAAATAATCGATAATATTTGTGGTTTTTAAGGTCGAAGAACATTCTTTTCTATTACATCAACTATATACATCTCTTAATCTAAATTCACTGCCTTACTCATGTAAAATATATCTAATTACATCCAATATTTAATAATATGTGCACAGTATATGCTGAGCTCATTGAAAAACACACTTGTGGCCCTGCTGTGAAGGTAAAGGTCCAGGGCCTGAGAACTGTTGACAGGTTGTCAGTCAGAAAGGGGCAGTGAGGCACTTCTTATTCTGAAATCCTGAAATCCTGGGCCTGCATTATATATATATATATTTTAGGTGAAGTGAATAGAAATGTATTTTATTCAATCCAGTGATCTATGCCCTATTAGTAAAAAGAAAAAGTAAACAACGAGCAATTGTTGAAACTTCCGCCACCTACGCACATAAATGTCAATCTTATTGGCATGAATAAATATATTTGTTCTTGTTTTGTGCAGAGGCAGCTTGGATCCTGTGCCATGAGCCTGTGAGTGAAGACCTTCTTGTACACCTGCCAGCTCCCCGGCCGTCTCCTCCTCACATCATGCTGCTCATTACTACGGTCTCTTCATCATATTTTTGTCTTCCATTTTTCAACCAAAGGAAGGAAAATAATAAAGCTGCGATTTGTCACATAGATCCTAACTCCCACATAAAGGACTGCAGATGCCAACATGGTGTTTGCTCACTTGCCAGACATTTCCCTAAGGCATTTTTCATTACCCAAGCTTGTTTTTCAGATAGTGCTTTTACTACAGCTTTACCAAGCATTCGAGGCTCAAGCCGGCCCACGTACAGACCCGACCCTGTCTGATGAGCCACGCTAATGAGTTCAATGCTCATTAAAGTTGCTTTGCAGACAGATGCCAGGGCTATTTCTGTTACGGGAGGGATTGATTTTTAATTGCTGGGGACTCAAGGCTGTTGTACAGTCAACATAGGGCATGTATGAAAGCCCAGAGCTGCTATTTCTGCTTATATAATGGAGTGGAAATGATTGTAGAGCATAAAGTCCTTCAGAAATAGCACAATTGAAAATGAAATGTCAATATACCAATGGAGGCACCTCAGCATATGATTTTTTTTCTTTTTCAGAGACAGTTCCATCCACTCCACTCAGATTTACAGTCCAAATGAGCTGTTAAACAGGGAAGTGGCTGGAGGACTGCAATGTAGAGTGTGCGGAAGGAGGGGCAGAATCTAGACCAAAGAGGAACATCTTGTCTTCAAACTCTGTCCTAGCAGGTACCTGTCTCGCATAGTATCACGTGATATATCATGTGATATTTTCTTGGAAAAATCCATTCTCAAATCCCAAGAGAGGCATGGCAGCACACACCCAGGTTTTGACTGATTTAGACAACAAAGCTACCAAAAAAGAAAATTGGATTTAATAGTCCATGCCTGGAATACAGAATACACACTTCCCCAATATGTTACAATGACGTGAGTCTGGACATCCCCCCAAGTTCAGATGGGGTGATTAACAGAGTCTATCAGTGACATGCACGGCCCGTTTACATTAAAACAAACAATACTTATGAAGAAAAAAGGAGGTAGAGAAAGGAGGAGGCCTGAAAAACATAGCATATTTCTGCATCGATGAGTGAAGCACTAAACTCTGTTAATTTGAAGTTTGATTTTGTTCTAAATGGGTTATGGACTTGCCAGCTAACTTCTCCTGTGCAACAGTAATAATGGCTACAGTGCTAACAAAGTGTGGTTTCTAAGGCTGTAAAAAAGATGAGCACAGATTAAAAAAAATAATAATAAAATGGATGAGGATAAACGTAAGAGAAGTTTGAATATACACTAACAAGGTCACTACAGTCCCTGCCAAAAGCTTGTTGCTTGTTGCTTATGTTGCTTGTTGCTTGTTGCTTATCCATTTTGTAGAAACAAAAGCTTATAACCTGACTTTAAGTTAATCGATTGGTTTTAGAAATGTCTCATATGAAAGCTAAAACCCTCCCAAATTATGCTCAATATACTAAAATAAATTTGCTTCACTGAAGAAAGATTGATCATTTAATGAACACAGAAAGGTCAGATTTTGGCAAGACAAAAGTCTTGTCGCCTACAGAAAATTTAACAAATAATTTAATTCAAATACAAAAATATGTTGCATAACGTCAGTGAATTAAGTAGTGGTGCTGTGAGATCCATATTTAATATCTTGTATGACTTCCATGAGCTTGAAGGATGCATCCATCCAGTTCGACAATGATTTGTACAAATTGTTGATGAAGTCACTAGGAATAGCAAAGAAAGCGTCTTACATGCCTCCCAGAGTTCATCAAGCTTCTTTGCTTTTTCCTTCCATGCTTCCTCTTTCATTCTACCCCAGATATGCTCAATTATGTTCATGTCTGGTGACTGGGTTGGCCAGTCCTGGAGCATCTTGATCTTCTTCGACTTGAGGAACTTTGATGTAGAGATGGAAGTATGCGATGGAGCACCATCCTGCTGCAAAATTTGACCCCTTTTATGGTTGGGAATGTAAGAGGTAGCTAATACTTCTTGATATTTTAGGCTATTGATATTGCCTTCCACCCTGCAAATGTCTCGCACAACCCCATACTGGATATAACCCCAGACCATGATTTTTCCACCACCAAACTTAACTGTTTTCTGGGTGAATCTTGGATCCATGCGGGCTCCAGTAGGTCTCCTGCAATATTTGCGGCGGCTGTGATGTAATTCAACTGAGGATTCATCTGAGAAATCCACCTTCTGCCACTTTTCCAGTGTCCATCCTTTTAGCAGCTGTGGGCCTTGGCAAATGCCACACGGTTTTTTAATTGCCTTTTGTTTAGTGCTGGTTTCTGTGCACTGATTCGACCATGGAGGCCATTTTGAGACAGAATTATACAAACTGTTCTGGTTGACACAGGGACTTGAGGAGACCAGGCCTGGTGGAGCTCTGCTGCAGTGGGAAGTGAAGCAAATTTATTTTAGTATATTGAGCATAATTTGGGAGGGTTTTAGCTTTCATATGAAACATTTCTAAAACCAATCAATTAATTTAAAGTCAGGTTATAACCTTTTGTTTCTACAAAATGGATAAGCGACATAACTTTTGTCAGGGACTGTATATAAAGTTAATTTACATTTATTGTCAAATACAATCCAGCCATTCAGTCTGTCCATTTCAATTTCATATTGTATAAAGACCTTCACAAATCCGGTATAATGTGTAGGGGCTGTCAGTAAGAGGCTATTTATGGACACACATTTCCACCTCAAAATGCCTGTGTAGAAAGGTGGCAGAGACACGAGATTACACATACAGTCAGGAGTGAAGAGCCATCTGGAAACGGCTACGAGTGGCTAATTAATGCTGCAAAAATATACACACCTCAGCAGCCGCGTCAAAACTGCCACATCCACAAACCTCTCCAGAGACTGTAATAAACAAAAGAATCCTACTATTTGATCTTTTTTTTTTGTTTTTTTTTTTTTTCAGTTTTCAC
>KN487985.1:24716-38765 GCA_000787155.1 Scartelaos histophorus | reverse complement strand
ATATATATAGTATATACAGTATAAGCTTGTAAATGTTTCCCTCACCTTTGCTCCAAAACACGTTGAAAATGTCTGAGTTTATCCGGAGTTGCTCTGGTGATTTCTACTGAAATATTTTGTTATAGGTTTTTGAGAATAGTTAAAAACAGTTCAACTGAGGCCATGTTTTAGAATCAACTGGACCATGACCTATAAACTTCTCATAAAAACTAAGTGTTTAAATGCAATATCCCACATGATTAAACTAAAAGAGGGCATTTGTGGCAGCCATAACTTTTCTTCTCGTTTCCAAGTATTTTTTCTATTTAAAGTAACACATTTCCTAGAAAAAAAAACACACCAAAACCAAACAGTAATGCAAAGCCTCAAAGTCATCCTAATAATTCACACAAAATTCTCATGAAAATGACAGTGTGTCCTCATCAACAATTGTAGAGTTCAAATGTGTCACAGTAAGAGTCGTAGTCGTGCATGTAGTTAGTGCATGTTAGTGCATTCAGGCTAGCATCTTTTATTAAGTCTGTCGGGATGTGGAGTTCATTTATCTTAAATCCACACATTATGGCGAATCAAAGGTACAAAATGTAACAATTTCCTGGCCCAGTTTATTCGCTTTATTTTAAATTGCAAAAAAATGCCTTGAAAATGAGTAAAAGCAATGTGTGTGTGTGAGTAGCTCACCTCTCCACAGATCTGATCTGTACTCTGGCCTGGTGACCTACCAGAGTGAATAATAATCGCATATTATGCATCATTTGTCTGGACTGGAGTTATTGTGAAGTAAATATGAAGAACATGCAAAGTCCATACAGAGGGGCCCTGCAGAGTCTGGCAGTCTATCTGGTGATTTTTATTATTTTTTTAATCAAAAGAGCCGAATACTTACTGCTTTCATCACAAGACTAAGTGTGACCATATGAATTTTCCAAATCTTATTACATATTCATGATCAGTTGGTAATTGTCTGTGTACATATAACATTTTTCTTACGCATGGCCACACAAATATATACATTAATAAGCCAGACAGTTTCACTTCTCACTGAGGCACCAACGGCAAATCACATCCCGACATGAAGCATTATTTCAACAGAAGACTCCAAATCCTTCCTGTATGTTATAATGATTTTTGTGCATTTTTCTGGTCAAACTCAAAATATCTGAGCATTTTGTGAGGGGGGAATGAAGTCCTGATATATATTATTTGTCAGATGAAGTTTTTCCACCATCCATCAGGACAAATGTGGGTACACCATATGGAACGTTCCATTAGTTAGGAGCAAAGGGGGGTGAGCCATCTCCTCTTGCTCCTGACCAGCCCGCACACTGTCCTGCATTAAGGAATGTGTTGTGAGGAGTGATTCAGTGTCTATATTTGGGCTCGAAAGAAACAGTGACATGAAAATGCAGTTGGCAGCAGCTTCACAAATCCCACATCAGGACTTGGGTAAACCATAATCACCACCTTCATTTTTCAGCCTTGTTTATTCCAGAGTTTGGGGTTACAATTAAGACCATTCGTGTTGCAATTATGGCGTTAAAAATAATAAAAGAAATTCGTCAAACATTAAAGGTGTATTGTGTAACTTTTCAGTCAGGGGTCCGTAACCTTCTTGTTTCTATGGATATGTCATTGCTCAGCCTGAAATGTTCCACAATATGACATTATGACAAAAGACTTTCTATCACAGGTGGTTTTATGGCTTAAAAACACACACAAAAACACAAAAACTCTCATTCTGAGTGTGAGCAAGGTTGCCTTTCCACAGATCTCAACAGTAAGTTCACCAGGTTTGGTCTCCATGACGACAGAAAGGTTTAATGCCACACTGTGAAACAATCACATCAACTCTACTCTCTACAATTAAGACCATTCGCGTTGCAATTACGGCGTTAAAAATAATAAAAGAAATTCGTCAAACATTAAAGGTGTATTGTGTAACTTTTCAGTCAGGGGTCCATAACCTTCTTGTTTCTATGGATATGTCACATATTGTTCCACATGTATGTTCCACATGTATGTTCCACAATATGACATTATGACAACAGACTTTCTATCACAGGTGGTTTTATGGCTTAAAAACACACACAAAAACACAAAGAATTTAATTCTGAGTGTGAGCAAGGTTGCCTTTCCACAGATTTCAACAGTAAATTCACCAGGTTTGGTCTCCATGACGACAGAAATGCCATACTGTGAAACAATCACATCAACACAGAGAAAATCGGAAGATGAACCCTCCACGAGAAAAGTTACACAATGCACCTAAATAAATAAAATACCTGTATCTTGAGAAATAATTTTAGCCACGCAATGACTTTGGATGATTTCACGATTGTTGTGTGGCGCAGTGGAGCCAAACCAAGGTTAAGATTTGTGTCTCATTTGAGCCGTGTGAATGCATAATAATTGTGATTTACAGCAAGGATTTGTTTTTCAACAGTTTTAACACAAGTGAAATACGTCTGAGCCAGAAAGCGGATTCCAGTGTCAGTAATCTGCCCGCACTTCGCCCAGACAGCCACCAACACATGCTGCACACACCGCTTTTCCAATTTCACCAATAAAAATCACAACATTCTTTCAGTCCTTCTTCAGCTCACTGTCCGTCCAGAGATTTTCTTTTGATGCTTTCGAAAATAATGAAAGACAGAGAATAAACTTTGGTGCACGCTCTTGTCCTTGGTTTGTGACAAAAAGCAGCAGTAGCCCGCTCGAGACAGTTGGCTGCTAAATCAAAAGTTGGTGGTTACGACCCCTCTTACAGGCAAAGCATATGGGGAGTTGAATTCAAGTGGCAACAAGAACCATTTTCTGTATAAAACCTGCTAATCCTGTCATTTCGATGTGACTTCTGCATAATACACATTTAAACATGAGCATTAACAGTAGTGAAACGTCAATATGAACTGCTTAACTGAATCCAAATTATAGTGCACCCCTATTCACAGAAGGAATTATTGTATTTTTGATTAAAAGAAACACCCGTAATGCTATATAAATAATAATAATGCTAGATGGATATCATACCAAGCAAAGCAATAACATCAACCAGAAAAGTTGCGTAGACATAAATCCTAAATCTAATAGAACTCAATATTTATCAGTAAGTCAAAAATAGTGCAGCTCTACAACAAGCCCCACCTTGCCATATCTGTGCTGGTTATGGTTGGAGGAGCTGCAGGGTTACACTGGCAGCCATGTTCCTGTCAGCCTGCCCCAGGGTAATTGTGGTTACAAACATTTCTTACCACTACCAAGTGTAACACGAGGTGAATAATGTCACAATTGTAACACAGCTGAATAGTTGATGAAAAATGGACAATATGCACAGAGGTTTTCTGCGATAAAGGTGCAAACTACATTGGTCTCTCCCATTATGATACATAAATATATATTAATATAATGATTTATTTTATTTGAAACCAATGAGTAAGCTCTTGTATGATTCTTGTATGTTTCTGTCTTGTAAACACTTAGAACAATCATTTTCTCATATATTGCATGTTTTAAGCAATTTGAATTAACAGGTAACCTTTTAATAATTTTATTTATGCATGTGAGTATTGCCATAATCTATTTTAAACATTATTTATTTATTTATCTAATTACTTTTTTGACTTGTGCATATAAATTTGTGTAATTAAGTGAAACTACTCTCTTGCTATTTCTGCCTCTTATTTGGAATGTATTATTACCATACATACCCTATATTGTCTTTGTTATTTAATCATATTTATTGTGAAGTGTGAGCTACTGAGTGCAAATTATTTCCCTTGTAGATCAATAAAGTTGATCTAAATCTAAGTCTATGTCCAGGTCTCTCAATCACTTACTGTTTCAGAGGCTTGCATGTCTTAGATGCCCCTCTTTTTCGCCCCTCTTTTAATCACTGTGATCCAGTGACATTTGAATGCCCACATGTGTTTGTTGACTTGGGCGCTCTGTTATTTGTTAACGTAGACATTTGGCACCAGGTTCACGGTGGCGGCACAGATATCCTTCTTTCATGTATTTGATCGAATTGTTGTGGAATCTTATTTAGACTGTGACACATGTGCTGTTAAGATTTGAAATAGCAAGTCCATAAAAGTTGTGCGTCACCTCCCATGCAAAGCTGTCTTTATAAGCACAAGTCTGGCCGTGCCGTGAGGGGCTGAGCTGGTGGTGCACGGAAACCTCTTGTCTCACACCAGGCTTTGTGCTGCAGGCCCACATCCACTAATTAACCCTGATATACAGCTCCATGTGCACTGATTAGAAGCAGGCTCATCTAACTCGGGACAGGGTCTAGAGCTGCAGCTCTCATGAATGCCACCGGGTGCCATTTGACCTGTCAATATAATTACTATATCGGCATATTGTTCAATAAATCATATATAGAAGAGTCATTTTGGGGGGCAGTATTTTTCTAGAAGGGAATGTTTTGTTATGTTTCTGTACCACAAGATTTGAGTTGTAGAGGGTTAAATAAATAACTTGTATGACTCATTAGATACCAATTTATTTATTTAATTATTTACAAAAAAGACGGTACATGAACATGCTATAATAAATATGCCAGATTTTAGCCACAAGCTAATCTCCATCTGTTGTCCCTGGACAGGCTGATGGTAACATAAAAGATCACACAGAACAGAACATAAAACATAGCAAACATGCTCACAAACCACAGAAAACCAGGACTTCACATTAGAAACACTAACAACAAGGGCAGACTCACGGCGGGAGCACTACTACACCACTACTACAACTAACTGCTAAACTGTTTCATTCTGTTGTTTATTTAATGCCGCTCATGCTTTTTAAGGGGCCCATATTACTCTATTTTCTGGCCTTCTCTCAAACAGAAAACACTCTGTTCCACTTTGTGATGTCATGTGGTAATACAGCACATTCTCCACTGTGTTTTTAAACTCTATACCCCCTCACTAGAATCATCTGGATGATTCCAAACCTGCAATTTCTGATCTCTGTTGAACAAAAGGTAAAAGGAGCTGTTAAATCTACTACTTCATGACATCACAAGGTGGAACAGAGCATTTTGAGCTTTGGAGATGTAGACAGACTAATAATACCGATTTACTCAAACACATGTGAATGAAACAAAACACAACTCCAGGTCTGTTTCTGATGAGGTAACAACATTGTCACATGTCTTAAAGACTCAATCTTGTGTACAATGTAGAATAATATTGTACATTTAGAATAGTTTTTGCTTTGCATCTTCTTTGGGGTTATTGTGTCAGTGTCATACATTTGTCTCCATATTATCAGGAATCATCAACAACACTTCAAAATGTGTTATCATGTTATCATGTGTTATCGTCTCTCAGACCTGGGTGTGATTTCGTTTCTCTCAGGACAGGTCCTCAGTCCCAAACACATTTTTCGATTCATACAAGAGTGAACTACCACTGGGGTTGATCTGGGGCGATTATGGTGCTCAGGGCTGTGGAGGGCTGTGTGGCTCACGAGCAGCTGTCCATGTGGCGACAGCTTTGGCTTCACACAGAAATGAGAGGCATGCAGCAGACGCAGGCATTGGGCCAACCATGCCAGGCCCCTTTCTCTCTGGGCTGGGCGTGCTGCAGTGCCACGCTATAGGAATGATAACAAAACATCACACCCTCTTCTACTCCTTTTATGGATGTCATCAGCACGGCATTAATTAAAGGGGCACGATCACTTTTCTATGTACCTGCTTGTTTCCATTGTTTTGTGTGCAATTTCCCATTGTATAGCATTAAATGCATCTTGCATTAATTCAGTTACAGGTTTCTCTATTGGTCAACATTCTTACTGTGAGTGGAGTCGCCTCTCCATAGATCTAACCCGTAACTTGGCCTGTGTGCCTGTGCTTGTATCCATAAAGATGGATGACTTTAATACCAGACTGTGGAACATTCCAGATAAAACAATAACATCTTCATAGTGAAAAGCAGGTGGCAGATCCTTCATCAGAAAACATACATAGTGCTTATTATGTTAATTCAAGCAGACCATTTGTTATGTCTCATTTTCCATTACTTGTGTGTTCTTTTTAAAGACAAAAGGTTTGTTATAACCTTAACATCTGACCTGACAGGTCTACCAAACAGGTCAAACCCCCTACTGCCTGGTGGTCTCTGCAGAAACGTGCCCCTGATGTGTGCAAGCATAAACCCTCCTTCATTTTTGTTTAGAGTTTTCCCTGTTTCCCAGGAAACCACAACAACTCTAAACATCCGAGCAGATCAGCTGATAAGTGACACGTCACAGCAGTCGCTTCTGAGGAAGAAACATGTCCAGATAAAAACAAAACTTTTTGTCTTTAAAAGTTATGAGACCATTTGGAGCTTTTAAGCGGCCATAAAGACACAGTAATAATCCAGCATATTAAAGTGCGTCTCTTAACACTTGCCCCTCACTGTTACTGTACATGTCACTACAGGGTCATTTTGGGAGGTCCTCTGTTTCTCCGCTTGCACATTTGGCAGATTTGTTCATGTCAGATTTTGCATTTTTGATAAACTTTTTAGCTTCCTGCCTTTTCATTGCACTAGCAAATATTTACGTGGAACCCTGTTTAGGCATTATAGACAGGGAATGTTAAATCACTGGAGATATTAAGACGCTAAATGCTAAATTTAGTCATTTAGTCTGTTCTAAGCCTTTTGTTCAAGACAAGGTTTTGCTAAAATACATCTCTATGGACTCACTGTTTACCATTAATAGAGAAGATTATGGTGATCTTCTTGTCTCCATGGAAATGTAATTGCTTTGTCTGAAATGTTCCACGGTATGACATAAAACATATCCCTCTAGCATTTATTTATCACAGGTATTTCTATTGCCCAAAAACACAACAATTCCTTCAGTGGATAAGGGCGATTCTCCACAGATCTAAACTGTAATGTAGCGTAGTGCTGTGACCTGCTTGTCTCCCTTGTGAAAGGTTTAATCTACACTGTGGAACATTCTAGACAAAGCAATAACATTTCAATGGAGACAGCAGGTGGCGCACCTTCCACTAGAACATTGCACACTGCAAGAGGATGGGACATGGTACATTTCAAAATGCTTTCTTCCTGAAAATTTAATTACTAATATGAAAGTAATTACAAGAATCCAAGTCATTATGAGCTTGTGTCTCTCTGAGTTTCATCCATCAGTTAGAACAAGTTTTAAAAATGAGGATTTTTTTTAACTGTACAAAGTCGACTGTCCGAGTTTTATGGCACAGTGTCAGTGCTCCACTGTGCCCCTCATTCATAAAGAGGAGCATTGGGGACACATTAAAAAGTTTAGACAATTACCCCAAGCACTGTTTTTATTGGAAGAACATTCACGCATTTGGAATAATCTGCAGTTTATAATCAGGATCTAGGCCAGTATCTTACTTAATTTAGCAAATTGTGTTCATTGCGGTCAAGTGCACTTTTTGTTTTTGTGTCCATTAAAAAACATACATAGGCTTCCATTTCTGAGTTCAGTCCTGTATCAGATCTGGAAGTATAGCGATCCCGATGACCTACTATTACTCAAAGCTCAGACCAAACGCTGTTTAAAGTGATTTTGCAGCTGGATAACAATTGTAGCCCAATTATAGATTAAGAAAACAGTTGTGTCAATGAATTAATGGTAGATCATTGACTAAATAGTTCTGCAGCTCCAGGTGAAAGACAGACTGTTTGGTTTTGGAGTGAGCCAGAACTAAAAGAACAAGTTGTTTTTTCCCAACATTTGTCTTTGTAATGACGTGGAATTTTCAAATGGGAATCAGCTATTTGAGCAAAGCAGTTGTGTTCCAATAACATTTGCACTGACCCAATAGTGATTTGACTTCTCTTTTCTGTTTTTTTCCCCCCGTCGACTTAACAGACGCAGATCTCACGAACTGATTGTGAATTATTGTTGACGGTTTTGCCAACACAAGAATACACTCACAGTATCATCTGGTTAGAAAGCAGTAATAAAAGTCTCCAAATGTAGTCAATATATCAAACACAAACCCATCAGTACCTGATTTGTGCTGCATAAAACATTTGAAAAACAGAACTAGTTCATTTTAAAGGTGCATTATGTAACTTTTCTGGTGGAGGGTCAATCAATGTTTTGTCAGAATTCGGTTTTCGGTTTCACAGTGTGTTATTAAACTTTTCTATCTTCATGAAGACCAAACAAGACCAAGTTACAGGTCAGATCTATGGAGAGGCAACATCCTAGGTGTGTTTGATATAAAACCACCTAATGTATTAAATGTAATGTAGAGCTGTTTAATGTCATATTGTGAAACATTACAGGCAGAGCAATGGCATATCCATAGAAACTAGCAGGTGACGGACCCCCAACCAAAAAGCTACATAGTGTAAGTGTAGTTTAAAGGGTTTGCAGTGGTCCAGAGTTATTCCTCACCTTATCTTTTCCAAGCATTCTCATTATTCACGGTGTTGAGTTTATAAATACTTTTCACAATAATATCTGTACTGGTGAAAGATACATTTTGGTCAAAGACATTTAAAAAATCATGTTGAGGACCTTTAAATCATCATGAAGAAAAATTATATTGAAAAATCACCAGACAAGAGCTGCTTTTGTAAAGCGTTCTTTGGATATGTGATAGACTAAACAATTCAATGGAAGAATGCTGCCTATGCCTGGAGATCTATACAATGTATAAAGCAAACCTACACCAATGCACCATTTAGCTCCCGTTTCAATATATCTAGACTTTGCCATTAAAGGCTAAAGACAAATATATGTAGATAGTGTAGAATGTAAAGATACATTTACTGATCAATAACTTTTCTTTATATACTTGAAGATTCTACTGTTTACATTTGCGGTTCCCAAATCCTTTACGCTGTGGTGTGGAGCATAAGGTTAAATTTCAGTCTTGCTTTTACAGATGTGAATCAGTATTAGTTTTTCAGTTTTAGGCCACAATCAAATTAATTTTATGTCACAGTTATAAATGAAGAAGGCAGGCTGAGTCAAACAGGGACAGAGAGAAACATGTTTGCACATTGAGTATGTATATATGTGTATATGTATGTGTGCGTGTGTGTGTGTGTGTGTGTGTGTGTGCGTGTGTGTGTGTGTGTGTGTGTGTGTGTGTGCCTGTGTGTGCGTGTATGTACTCATATCTTTGCATTTGAAGAAGAAATGTGTTTTCTTTTTTCCTAACTAGAGTCATATGATGTGGTGGACAGGCCAAGTCTGGCGTTAAAATAAGCGTTTTCAGCTAAGCTTCATTATAGTGCTCCTGAAAAAGAGCAGGCGCTGTAGCTAAATCACAGGACATACCGACTGCCCCATAATGCATTGCTCTCTGTCAGTGAGCTGTGCAGTTGTTTGAGGAGCTGCAGCAGAAGCCAGCAGTAATGACGAGGTGCAGCGCGCCAACCACACGGTGGGCACTGTCTCACCATGGCCCCATGGGGCTCTGGCCGCGCCGCATAGACACCCAACTGTTTCAGTGTCATGGAAAGTGGATTAGCCAGTAGTGAAAAATGTACACTTTTATAATCATTAACGACTGATGTGTACAAGCAAGTGTATTAACACATCATACAGAATACTTGGCATTCCTTTAGTGCTGCTTTTATGACCACAGAGCTGTTATGGCATTAGGGAACATCATGTATGAAGCTTATTTCCAACAGGACTCCTATGTCTGCCACTGACACATGTGCATCACATTTTCATTTTTAATTATAACAGTTTTAAGACATATGGTCTTAATTACACATTTTTGTTACAGTTTCCAAATATTAGTTGTGAAATTTATTGTAATAGAGATTATAAAAACAGTTAGTTTTTTTGCTTGATCTATATCTCTTCCACCTCTTCTCAGGCTCCTCTGTGTTGACAGTTTTGCGCTGGTGAAAAAGGGGGCAGAATAACTGAGTGAGGAGGAAAAAAAGGGGCAAATAACAGCTTTTCGAATGTTTGGATTGTGAAACCAGAACATTAGTACAAACCATAATGGCTGGCCCAGGAGCCCAGCGCCTCTCCAGACCTTCACTCTCACAGGCAATGATGTAACTCAGCCATTTCTTATGAACCATTCGCTTGTTGCACTACTCAAAGTCTATTTATACCTTCTTCAGCTTCTCAAAATAAAGCCGCCTATGTTTGCCTGATGCCATTAAAATAGCCTGTTTGTTTAAGCTCTGGGAATTAGAAGTCTTATAGTAAAAGTGTAGTAGTCCAATCACCCGCAGGACTTTTACAGACTCAATGCCCACAGGAGCAAACTGATGAATGAAGTCCCTCTGCAACTCACCATGGAGATAATTGGAAAAGGTCAGAGGTCAAAACTAGAAGTGAGAAAAAGTGAATAAAGATGACTGAAAGCAAAACTGGATTTGAATGTATCTTATCTAATTAACATGAGCTTAAGATGAAGTGAAGTGGTGACTTGTCAAATTATTAAATCGATGCCAATATTTTGTATCTGGGTATTGATAACGTTAGGGTGATTTATTGAATTCTGCAATCATTTGGATAACAAAATAATCTTCCTGAACCGCAACATCCAGTTATTACTGCAGTGTCAAATACAAACAACAAGTCAAACTTCAAAATACACTATGAAACTTTACTGATGAAAAGTTTGCCTCCTGCTTGTTTTCACTGAGCTGTTTTGTATGGAATGTTTAACAGTGTATTAAAGGTCCTACATTACACAAAATGGATTTGTGTGAGTTTTTGACAATGTTAAAAAGTTGTTAAATCCTCAAAAACATACCTGGAGTTGTGTTTTGTTTCATTCACACATGTTTGTTTAATCCTAATTATTAGTCTGTCGATATCTCCAAAAATCAAAATGCTCATTTCCACCTTGGGATGTCTAGAGATAGTTTTCAAGTTAACACCTACATTTTACTGTGGCAGTTTCAGAGTTGAAATAATCTAAATGGTTCTAGTGAAGGTGTATGGAGTTTAAAAACACAGTAGAGCACTTCCTGTATTATCACAAGGTGGACTGTGGAGTGGTTTCTGCTTGAGAGAAGAACTAAAAATGCAGGATTTGTGTGTTAAACATATGTGAATGAAAAAACAAACCAAAAAAAACAAAAAAACACAACCAAGTATGTTTTTGATGATGAAACAAACCATGTTTTCAAAGTCTTTTTGAGAAAGAAAAACACCCAGTTGAATGGCATTTGAATACATGCAACATACAAACATTTAAGGCCATGCTGTGGAAAATTCCATGTAGGTGGTGGACATTTAATAACAACACAATTAATGAAATATTTATTTAAAATGGCAACTGTCAGAATAAAAGTGTGTCTTTTGGAGACGAGACCGTAATATTTCAGTTTTTATGTCTTAATACTCCAGCTGCACCTGTGAGCGAGTGTAGCAGAAGTGCCAGTCCAGCCTCAGTGTAGTGACCTGCAGAATCAACATGTCTGCCTTTACAGCCTGTGATTAAAGCCATATAAAAGTGCACACGCTGGCAGTAACATCTCACGTCATGGACAACAGCTGACCCAAACTGCTTCTCTACACAGAAATACACAGAAATGCAATACATAGACACAAAGCACAAAATGTCTGCATCAGGAGAGCAGCAGAGATGTGGCTTTGGTTTGAGCTAAACGTCTCAAAGCTGCCTCAGAAGCACAGCGCACTGACTTTGATTATATTGGCTTATGGTGAAGTGTAATCAAATGTACAGAAGACTACACCATAAAAATAACCAAGATGTTAGAAAAGAGATCATCATCGTGCCGACCTGCCAAGTGAAATGAAGACATCCTCCAGTGGCCTATAATCTAGCATGAAGTCAGCTTAGACAGAGAGAGCCATGAGACCTCACTGCTCAGAATGGGTAAAAGTGGGTTTGGAGATGAGCAGGATGTTTATAGAGAAGAGAGCAGTGGCTAAAGACAGATAGGATTTTAAAAGTTCTCTATTCTAGCTTATTATAGTCATGTTATAATGTTACCTCAAAAACATACAAAAACATAGCTGGAGTATGTTTGAGTAATACTTTATTATTATTCTGCCTATCTCCAAAGCTCAAAATGCTCCCCCCCACCTTGTGACCGCATGTAGTTTTCAAGGTAACAGCTTTACCTTTAGCTCAGTGGAAATTGGCAATTCCAGAGCTGCAATTATCAAAATGTTTCTAGTGAATATGTATGCAGTTTAAAAACACAGTGGAGCATGTCCTGTATTATTAGCACAAGATGGAGAGTGTTTTCTGTTTGAGAGAAGCACTCAACCTGAATATGCACAGTTTATGTGTGAATGAAACAAAACACAACTCCAGGAAGGTTTTAAATGAGGAAACACCATTATAACACAGATCAGAAAGTAGAGTATGGTCTTTGCATAGGGCTGTTTGTACATTAAATAATATATCCATGTATCCATGGGTTTTAGAATCATGAAACATTAGGTTGCCATAGTAATTAATCATTTAAATCTAAATATCCTTTGAATGGGGGAAAGTCCTCAAAAAGTTGCATATTCCAGGAAAGTGAAACTACTTATGCAGTAGAAGGAAATCTGCATTTGACCAATTCTTTAGCCATGGTCGACCACCGTGACCCATTTCCAGGAACTGAACTGATGATAAGTTACTGAATAGAATCAGTTACTCATAAAAAATAGCCTTTTCAACTTTGATACACACAAGTATGTAGATACGTCCATTACAATGCATGAAGTCAAAACTACAACACTGACATTTTTCTCCCTCAGAGTCTGCAATGCAAGACGTGTCTCTCCAAAACAGAGTGGGTAATCTAAACTGTATATCATACGTTCCCACAAATGGAGGAATGTAAATGCTGACACAGCCTGTACACATGTTCAATAACGCACATGTGTATCGGGGACAGGCATGTGCTCAGAGACGGCCAATTAAAAAGTGGTTTCTAACCAGATTTTGCCCTCTGCTGGCTTAGTCCATGAAGTGAGCTTGAGGCTAAAAAAAAAAACTTATTTTCTACTTTTCAAGGTAATTGATACAAGACAAAAAGAAAAAAAATGGCAGAAAGACATGGCATAATGAACAAGAAATTAAAGGAACTGTATGTAGCCTTCACACTAACAGTCTTAAAAAAGATACAATCACAACTGAACCTGGGTTGCCAGCAGTGGCGGTTCTAGGAATTTTCTGAAACAGTGGCCATTAAGCGGCCATATGTTTCATGCAAGGGCCAACTACAGGGTACCTACAAGTACACAAATTATTAATTTAGTACAGTATAGTGGCACTTCATGGGCCAATCAGATTAGAAGTGGGGCCAGGGCCCCTGTGGCCCCTCCCCTAGAGCCGCCCCTGGTGCCGTATCCTGCTGGGGTTTTGGTTATGATGATTCAAAGAGGGAGGCACTTTAGCGTTAAACCAACTGGACTTCAGCATTGAAACTGGCAACCCAAATGAAAGACTCATGAGGCTTATTCTGTCTTCTTAATGGATTGATTTGAACAAGTTTATCTTGTGTCTGTGGACACAATTAGCTCATGTTAATGTTAAAATGATCTTACATATGGTTCTTTTAAACTTGGTATGTATTGTCTTAATTTAACACTGTCTCTCTCGATCCGCTCGATGTTCTCTCTATTCAGCACCTCTGAGGCTCATCTCTGCGGCCAACTGTGAGTGCCTTATCCAAACAGAAGCAGCAGCCCCACGCCTCACTGTGTATGTTTGTGTACAAGTGAGTTCATGCGTGTCCTATGTGCGTCTGTACCCGTGCATCAGCCGTCACCAAAGTCCATGGGCTTCCATGAATTTTTCCCATGCTCACAACAAACCAGCATTTCCTATGGCCAATGTCCTCTCTCTAACTCATGTCGTCACCACTGCCACTTTGTTTTGCAAATGATTTTCAGCCTGACTTCATCTTTGGAGGGAGATAATTACCAAATGGGGACACCATGTTTAGACAAGGATTGCAGGATAACAAATTGCTCACGTTTTGCAGTGTCTCCAGCACCCCCACCACGACCACACACAACACACACACACGCACGCACTCACGCACACACACACACACACACACACACACACACACACACACACACACACACACACTT
>KN487980.1:27073-37949 GCA_000787155.1 Scartelaos histophorus | reverse complement strand
TGTCCTTCTGGATTTCCAGGCAAAAATTTCCCTTATAACAAATACAGAGACATGTCCTTCTGGATTTCCAGGCAAAAATTTCCCTATAATATTCAATCAAATATTGTCCAAGCATGTTAATTTTTCCAGATATCATGTTTTTATGTTTTCAAATCTCAATATCATGTTCATATGACTCAGAACTTAGAACATCCCAACAATGTTTTAGAAAATAAATCAATTTTAAGGTTATTCTTGGTCACACCACTCAGATTTTTTAAGGTCGTAGCCAGTTCATGTACATAAAAAAACACTAAAAATGCTGAATACAAATGTCAGGCATAGATTGATGCAGACCTGACATCGTAAATATTTGAAAAAAGTTCGAAACATTTTAAAATTTGCCTGTTGAGCTACTGGTGTTCTTAGTGTTCTCTTACTGCTGTAACTTCCAAAAGTAAAGATACAGAGACAGGATAACATTTGGTTCATGTTTATTCCACTGGCAATAACCTTTTCTGTCTTTATTATTGTGAGTAAAAAAGTTTAGTATTATGAACCATACAGAGCAGCAAATGAGCCTCTTACACACATTCTCATCCTCCTTCATTGTCACTGTTTGTAATATGAACCAAAGCAGAAGGTGTTAACGCGCAATGTTACTGCATATAACTTTAACTGTGTCTCCGGGGTAACGCTTTCTTTACACTGATGTATGATTAGAACCAAATTATACTTTTTACTTCTTTAGCTATGAGGATTTTATCTGCTCTTCTTACTGTATCCTTTCTCTTTTATGAGCGTGCATCGTCTCCCTGCAGGCTCACAGTTGTTATGGAGGCAGATGTATATTTCATGCAAATGTTTGTGCAACTTCTGCTACTAGTTAAGTCAATACAATGGTAGCTTTGTTGTTTATAAAGTCTACTAAAGGTGCACTATGTAACTTTAACAAGGATCGGAACAAGGATACACCACATGCACGTCTATGAGGGGATGTTACTGCTTTACTTACGCCATTAAAATCTATATTTCCTTTATTTTTTAGTGAAAAATCCCTCAGTCGTCCAGGTAGAATCCATGACAAAATAAATAAATAAATAAAAATAAATGAAATAACTTTGTTCAGTTGACAAATTTATTTTCCTTTTGCTATATTTCCTTTATTACATTTTATTGTCATAACGTTGCATTCCTACTGTGTATGAACTAAGCAATGACTTTACTAGTATTGTGTATACATAAGAAACTTAAATATTGAACTCTATAATGTATAATATCAAGCTGCTATTTTATTTTATTTGGTGGATTTACATTTTCAAATGCAAACACATGATGGATTTCTGCAATTTTTTATAATTAGACTGAAATTTAAAGTTAATTTTCTCAACTAAAATATTCCATCACAGTTTGTCATGTCATATTTTTGCTGGCTAAAAACGAATGTTAGAATGTTAAATATATTTTTTTTCGTAATTTTGCTTTTAGCCAGCAAAAAACGAAATTACGAAAAAAAAACGAAAAAACTAAATTACGAAAAATGAAATTACGAAAAAAATATATTTAATAGAATGTTAAATATATTTTTTTTTTGTAATTTCGTTTTTTGCTGGCTAAAATCGAAATTACCAAAAAAAATATATTTAACATTCTATTAAATATATTTTTTTCGTAATTTCATTTTTCGTAATTTAGTTTTTTCGTTTTTTTTTCGTAATTTTGTTTCTTGCTGGCTAAAATCGAAATTACCAAAAAAAATATATTTAACATTCTATTAAATATATTTTTTTCGTAATTTCATTTTTCGTAATTTAGTTTTTTCGTTTTTTTTTCGTAATTTTGTTTCTTGCTGGCTAAAATCGAAATTACGAAAAAAAAACGAAAAAACTAAATTACGAAAAATGAAATTACGAAAAAAATATATTTAATAGAATGTTAAATTAAGCATACCTTATTTAATGCAACAATCCAAATTCCACTTTTCCACAACAGACCATCTAGAAACGCCCACAAACCACATTTTACGTGTCCCTAGAACCCAGGCAATGAAGTTTATCATAGTGAAAATAATTCAGTCATATATTTAGCAGATGGCTACTAGAGAATATATTCTAACTAATATGGATTTATGTGAACAAAGAAACAAAAGAACTCTGTGGACCTCCAGGCTGGGATGAAAACTGAGAAAAATAGTAAAGTGGTGAATGTAAAAAGAAGGGCCAGTAGATCTATTTAAATATACCATAATACATTTTTCTGTATTTTTATTATGGACTTAGTTGACTAAATCAGCACGACTTCTTTGTTCAAAGTAAAAATAATCCTTAGACAAAATCCTGGCGAAAACCAAAAATCAAGTTAAAAGTTAAAAGACTAAAACTGAAACAAGAATTTAAATTTCTAGTCAAAATTAACACCGTTTTGAATCACAGTCCTTCCAGGCTCGGCGCTCGTTCCCAGTAGGGCCGTCGCTCTCTCTCTCTCCGTGGACCCGGATTGACGTCACTCTCCCGTTTTAAGTGTTGTGATTTAGAGGAAGAACAGAGACACCTCCATGGCAAACACACCTTCGCTTCACCAAATTAATCCAGCGCCGCCTGCTCATGACTGGAATCACAACATTGAACGAGGCGCTTTTATTAAAACCCTTGTTATTCAATCAAAACACTTACAACCGCGTATTACCGAGGGTCGTATCCTGGCAACTGGGTATCGCCGAGCTAAAATAAACGCCGCCATAAACGTAAATATATATTCTTCTATTTTATATCGGTGCTCGGTACAATTAGGGACTCAGTGTTTTGAATTAATTTGGCATTTTGTCCAGAGTTGCAAGTGGCGTAAACTGTGGATTCGGCCAGAGGCGGTTTGGAGAGAGCCAAGTGGGGCTACAGGGATTTCTACAGTAGATAATTTTGACAGTGGCTGCAGGGCTTTCCACTGGTGTTGTTTAGATTTTCCTCTTTCCTCGGCGTAGACACCACTGAAAGTACATGGGTGATGCTTAAACTGTTTATGACAAGTGCTCAGCTGGTCAGACAAACAGGAGCGTATTTATATATTCTATAGAGAGACGGCGCTTGCCACACACTCGTACTGTGCAGGGTTTTGCATAAAAAGTGCTTTGTTTGTCCCCAGTGAGTTCAGCAGAGTCGGTAAAGTTAGTAGAGGGTATTTAAGCTTTAAAATGCCTATGAGTTCCCCACGTGTTTTGAAAGGTGAGTGATCAATTAAGGTAAACGATATATACATGTAAATGAGGTTACATGACGTCAGCTCCGTTACGAGAATTTCAATTCACTTATTAAGCAGAAGCAGAAGCGTTTCTTAGGTTTTATGTACTTACTCAGATGGGAGACCACAAGGAATATCTGGTGCCACAGTGACTCTAGTACAAACTGTTAATGTGCTCTTAAGCAAGACCCTTCCAGAGTTAAAGTATGCAGTATATATTTATGAACGTGTTTGTGAGAGCAAATGTGTGGACGATGTGTGGAAATGAGCTCATCGCTAAAATCTTGTGTGATCACAGAAAACAAGTACTGTTCTCACCAAGTAAATAAAGTATTATAAGATGTTGACACCATAGACTGTATAAAAAAGTGAACTAAGCGAGTGTGACGTCACTCATGTCATGTTTAGCGCTGCTCAAATGAGGCTTGCGATGACAGGAGCGAGAGTGTGACGTCACTCATGTCATGTTTAGCGCTGCTCAAATGAGGCTTGCGATGCCACAGGAGCGAATCTGGAGCCAGGATCTATGTTATGAATAGGATTTTTTGGCAAAAAAAATTGTGAAAAAAAATTCAGGATCATGTAGAGCGGGTTAATAAGAACAGTTTAAGACCAAGATGACGAGGCCACTGCAGCAGTTACAGAGAGACGGGCGACAAGATCCTAATGTAAGTCAATGGGAGCCAGAGTCAGAAGGAGCCGGAAGAGCCTCCTGGAGCACTTCCTATTTGGCACGCGGCGGCTAACGCGTTAGCTATGTCCATTCATATATACGATCTATGGTTGACACTGAATACTGTTAAGCTAGTGTTTCCATTTAGTTCTTATAGTGCACAAAGGTTACGTTACTGAAACGAATCACCGCATCAGAAACGATTTGCGTCCAGACACGCCGTTTTTGTGTCCGGAGCGTGTCCAAAGTCGCAGCAGCCGATTCCTTGTCTTTTCGTTGGCCGGCAACAAGATTCAGTTGTTCCATGGACGACTAGCAAGTAGTTCTAGCTCTGCAGTTTTCCATTTGTCGATGGTTTAAAGTGTTTTCAGCGATAGCATCACTTGATGTCACGAACCCGGCGGATCAGGAAGGCGTAAGGTACAATGACGTGGTCCAAGGACGCCAACTTAGAGATGAACATTTTCCTTGATGTATTCGTGGGAGCTGCCGGTACCAGATCGTTCCGGCTCCATTTTCCATCAGATCAGTGTGGACAAACTCTGCATCCACAATGAAAACCACTCGAATCCTTCCTAGTGTGAATGGGCCTAAAGCCAGTATATGAATTTAAATGAATAAAATAATTATAAAAAGTGAGTAATACTTCTTTTGTGTTTTAAGCACTGTGTCCTCACAAGTAATTGCATAAAAATTGTTGTTAACAAGCAATCACTGGACTGGCTCAAACCATATACTCCAGAACTCTTCCAACAATCTTAAATCTCAACAAGTAAATTACACTACTTACTGTGCTTTAAAGTGCAAGCCTTATTTTACACATGAAAAACAGTTGCATCTTTATTTCACAGAGCTGAATAAGAAAACAAGAGTTCTTCCTAACAGCAGATGTAGCACTAAAAAAAAACCTGAGTGACATTCAGAGCAATTACCGGCATTTAACATTGAAAAAACATGCTATTTTTAGAGCTTAAAGGTGTGTATCATTGTGGCGTGCTAATTACTGCAAATCATCACATCTCCTCACAACTACAGAGATGGTTTCTTTGTTGTTTTAATGCAGGCCTAAAAATCAGGACTGTGATTTCTTGTTTTAAAATAGGACAATTAAATATAGAGAGGTGAGGGGAAACAGTCTATGGGGCAGATTTAAACAAAAAAACTAAATGGGTGAGAGAAACTGTAGGGTTCACAGTATTTCCTCCTTAAAAATATTTGTATTTGTTTCATTCTCACATGTTTAACACACAAACCCTGCATATTTAAAGTTCATCTCTCTGTTTTTAAACGCCATAAACTTTCACTAGAATCATTCAGATAAGCATTTTGAGCTTTGGAGATGTACAAACTAATAATAAAAAGTTAAACAATATGTGAATGAAACAAAGGGGTTGTTTTTGAGGAGGAAACACCATTTTAAGAGCCAAAAACTCAATTTTGCTTAATGTAGGACTTTTAAATACAGATTTTAAACTTAACTACCGTATTTTTGGGACTATAAAGGTCACCGGATTATAAGGCGCAGTATCAAATAATATGTCAGTTGTGTCATTGTCCACACATAAGGAGCATCGGATTATAAGGCACAATAAGAGAATCTTATCTTCTGCATATGGTGCATGTCTCTTAACAGGTGCATTTTGGGTCCTTGAACACCACACGGCAGAACTACCGGTATGTTGCACAGTCGCCCTATATGTGGCCAACATATTACTCCTCCTGACTCGCCCACTAATACCTTATTAGCCGTAATGTGTCATACATAAGACGCACTGTTGATTTTTGAGAAAATGTCATGATTTTAGATGCACCTTATAGTCCGAAAAATACGGTAATCAAGAACTAATGCATTTAATAGTTATTCTTCGTAGTACATATATATTGGGGGTGTTTGACAAGTATCTTTAATGGTGGAATATTCAAGAGTTACTATGGTGACACAATACACACATTAGCAAACGGATACAAAAACTTTTAAGATCTCAAGGAAAAAAACAACAAAAACAACACACAAACAGCACATTTTCAGGAAGTGATCAAATACGAGCATTCATGGTCCTTTTGGCTAATGCTTAAATACTGTAATTTTATTTTTCACAGCACACATCAGTTCACCTATTATTAATTACTAATGAATTATTGCACCCAAGTGTTTTACTCTTGTAGTTCCGGATAGGTTAGTAGCAACACACTCACACACAAAATATACATATCTGGCAGGTACCGGATACTAAATAACCCATCTGCACATCTTCATCATGTGCACGGCCTCATCCTCATATTCCCCATTTAAAGCCCTTTACGTCCTGCGGGTAACACAGCCACATTGTTTAGCAGACATCATCTATAATGGGAAGCAAATGACTTGTGCGCTCCTCAGATGGAAGAAGGATCTCATACTAAACAACATTATTTGGCCATTAATTGGATTATTTTTGTGTTTTGACCTTTGCTAATGGGTTAACATAGATTAAATTGATATTAGGAGGTTAATGGGCAGTGGCTTTATTGCTAAACCAAATGAAAACACATAAAAAAAGAGAGGGCCATCAGAGGCGTAATGGCGCACAAGGACTCGACATGTGCACTCTCTCTCTCTTTTTCTACATCTCTTTTCTTTCCTCTCTCTCTCTCTTTCTTTCTTTCTGTCCTCCTCTCTTTCTCTCCGCTTTAAGACACACACCATTAGGCACAGCAGGTTTTAAAGTGGCAGTTGAGGATGGCTTGTCATTCACTCTACTGCCTGCACCTTTCCACAGTCAAGGCTTGGGCGAGGCCAGAGCAGCTCTCAGCTAAGCACAGCGTAAGGTGACACTGACACAGCCCAAAGCACTCAGAGGATTCAAATGCGTAATGCTATTCACTGATTCAGGTAGAACAGAGGCAATAATGTAATGTTAGAGCTGTACCATGCTAAGTGGTGGATAAGAACTCTGTAAAATCGCCGTGAGACTAGGAAAAACAACATTTATATAAGTGGTAGTGGTACTTTAGTAGTATGATGTCTGTTATAATAGCAGCAGTAACAGCAATCTGGTATGCTTATGCTGACATTTCTTATCTAGACTTAAAGATGTACTGCATAACTCTTCTGCTGACCTGGTTGTTTTTCATGGAAATAATATTGCGTTTCCTGGAATGGTAAAAAAAAAACAAAAAACAAAACTGTCCATTAAGACAAGCAAGCAATGACACTAGACCTAGTTACAGGTCAGATCTGTTCACAGTAAGAATATATGTTACAAAAACAGCTCAAGTAAATGCAAGACAAATACATGTAATGCCATACTGTGAAATATTTCGCATTTTGCACTAAGTAATAGTATTTTCTAGGAGAAAATGCTGCTGTAGGCAGACCCAGCACTAGACATGGTAAATGGTCATATTTTTGTATAGCGCTTTTGCAACTTGAAGGGACACTGAGCCCTTTATATCAAGGAACTACTCACACTTTCAGTGTATGGTGGGTTAAGTTTCTAGCCCAAGGACACAACAACAGTATTGTGGGAGTTGGAATCTCCGCCAACCTGTGGACCAGTGAATCTGACCAATAATGTTGATGTTTATGGGGGGATTCAAACTAGCAACGTTTGGATCAGTTGTCATGCGCTCCACCAACTGAGCTACTGTTGCCCGTATGTTATATAGAGCAGCGGTCCCCAACCCCCGGTACCGGTCCGTGGGTCATTTGGTACCGGGCCGCACAGAAAGAATAAATAACTTACATTACTTCCGCTTTATTTATTTCGGAATCTGAAAGTTATTTTAATTTGAGAAATGACTCTGTTACATCCGTCTATGTCACTCTTGACGCAGGTCCAGGCTCTTCTCGGTCACCACTAAAATAAAACCCATTAGCAGCAAAATGAGTAAAAAACAAACGTCTTTGGAAAGTTTCTTTGCAAAGGGGAAAAGGCCCAGCCAGGAGACAGAAGAGGAGCCTACGACTTCCAAGAAAAAGAAAGCTACATTTAATAGACAATATCAGGAGTCCTACTTAAAATACGGATTTATCCCAACAGGAGATTCCCACTGCACCGAGCCGCTCTGCATAATATGTGACGACCGGCTCTCGAATGAGGCAATGAAGCCCTCAAAACTGCTTCACCACTTGGAATGCAGCTCATATCATATTATTTTGTTGTATTTATCCGCCGCACCTTAAACGCCGGTCCCTGAAAATATTGTCTGACATTAAACCGGTCCGTGGGGCAAAAAAGGTTGGGGACCGCTGATATAAGGCTTTCAATTCCAAGTCCAACATGTCACTGATTCCTAACATACATGCTCAATTCTATTATAATGGGTCGTAAATATTCCAGGTAATAATTCATTTGGGTTTTTTTCTTTCCCGGGACTGCCCCTCGTCGTCTGCAGCGTTTTGCTTGCTCATGTCCAGAACGGTCGACCAGCTAAGCAAAACATAAGGTGACATTGACGCGCCGTGACGTCATTGTCCTTCAGAGCGGAGAACGGTCACGTGATCCGCCACCCCTATCTCTATTTGTCAAGAGCCTTTTGCTTGCCGAGCGCTTACCTGTAATACTAAAGAGGGGAGTTTGATGCATGGCCAGAGGGGGAAGGGAGAAGAAATATCGTGTGTCTGGGGTTTAAGTATGGACTGAAGTGCTAGTGCTTTATGCGATCAGTCACGAGGCCGCGTCCATAAAACATGAAGCGATAAGGTTAAACAGCATTTAAAGTACATGGTTATAAATGGCTAGCGATGACCTTAACTCTCAAAGAATTGGGTAGGAAACAGACGCCACAAGAAACGAATGAAACTTTAAAGACTAGAGCGAAAATGAATAGAAATGAAATGGTGGAAATATAAGGCGTATCAAAGGCGGGCTATCTGGAGGTGTAATAAAGCAGTGTGTCAAATGCTGGTGTGTATATAAAGAGGTTAATTGAGTGCTTTGAAAGAAAGAGAACGAGGTAAGTGAAAAATACTACAGAATGTGCAGTATGGCTTTGTTGTCCTCTGCAGAGTTGTGTTGCAGGCTGTTGTGAATATAAAGTATTTGATCCAGGCCGTGTTGCAAGAAAGTGGAAATGTTTTATGTGGCTGATAAAATGTAATAATATTTCTTTTTTGAAGGTTGTGCAGACAGTTTTACATGGATTTTACATGATTTACTTACACTACAGTGAATTACTATCAAAAAGTGTATATATAAATGGACATAGCTAACGTGCTAGCCGCCTCGTTACAAACAGGAAGTGAGCATGGGGGCGCTTCCGGCTCCATCGATGCTGGGTCCAGTTCACCATGTGTAGAAAAAATGTGTTAAAATGTTTGTTTGAACATGCTTTATGTGTTTGTTTGTCTGTAAGTCAATTCCACCCATAAATGCAGGCCTCAGTGAGCTTTATTTGACTGGAGCAACAGGGATTCAAATTGCCAATCATGATTCTTCCACAGTAAACCATCAAACTCATTTCTCCGTTATTCATTTACATTTCATTCATGATTTACGTAGATTTTACATGATTTACTTACACTACAGTGAATTACTATCATAAAGCGTATATATAAATGGACATAGCTAATGTGCTAGCCGCCTCATTACAAACAGGAAGTGAGCATGGGGGCGCTTCCGGCTCCATCGATTGGGTCCAGTTTGGGGGCGCTTCCGGCTCCATCGATGCTGGGTCCAGTTCACCATGTATTGAAAAAATGTGTTAAAATGTTTGTTTGAACATGCTTTATGTGTTTGTTCGTCTGTAAGTCAATTCCACCCATAAATGCTGGCCTCAGTGAGCTTTATTTGACTGAAGGAACAGGGATTCAAATTGCCAACCATGATTCTTCCACAGTATACAATGAAACTCATCTCTCTTCTGTTATTCAGTTACATTTCATTCATGATTTACGTAGATTTTACATGATTTACTTACACTACAGTGAATTATATCATAAAGTGTATATATAAATGGACATAGCTAACGTGCTAGCCGCCTCATTACAAACAGGAAGTGAGCATGGGGCGCTTCCGGCTCCATCAATGCTGGGTCCAATTTACTATGTATTGAAAAAATGTCATCCCTGCTGTCAGTCTCCTCATTTTCGTATGAATTCCTCCCATAAATGCAGGCCTCAGTGAGCTTTATTTGACTGGAGCAACAGGGATTCAAATTGCCAACCATGATTCTTCCACAGTATACCATGAAACTCATCTCTCCTCCGTTATTCAGTTACATTTCATTCATCTTTTACATGGATTTTACATGATTTACTTACACTACTCAGAAATACTCTGCAAACCATTATTACTATGTCTATGCTCGCTCATAGAGATCGAACCTGGTTGCTTGTCTCCATGGAGATAGATTAGATGAAATGTTCTGTGAAACATTTCCTGGAGACGAGCAGGTGATGCAGAAAATGCTCGGATACCTTTAAAATTCCTGGAAGTACATATTATAGGCTCATAAACATCTTTAGCAGACAGCCCGCACTGTTATGTCTGGTCTAGTAATGGGAGCTTTTTGCCTTATTATGCTACAGTATGAATACAGTGTGTGGCAAGTCAAGCTGCATAATTTTGAGTCAGCAACACTGCATCAGCTCAACTGTGTAAACCTTGAACACAAAACCACAAATCCTACATAAACAAACTTCATTATAACGCTCAATCGTCTCGTTATTTAGGTTGCGTTCATGCTTAAACACCAACATCTGCATGTGTTTATCAAAATGTTTAACAGATTTATCATAATTTCTTTTAAACAGCTCTGGCGCTGCGTGTTTACCTGTTTCTGTTGTCATGGAGTCAACGCAATGTCACATCTAATTGAGTTGCGAAGCTGTTTTCCCGAGCACTTACAATTGGGGGCGAAGGCTGAGGCGCTATCACGCTTGTCAATAAAAAGCCATTAAAATGAGCACATCATAATTACAGCCTATATTATCCTTCAAGATCTAGGACAGAAGCACTCCATTGTAATTGGTTGACTAACTACCCCATATGCTCCTGGCCAATAGGA
>KN487980.1:0-14811 GCA_000787155.1 Scartelaos histophorus | reverse complement strand
CCTAGAAAAACAAGAATTCTGACTGAGCAGGGTTGCCTCTGACCTGTAATGGCCGATATGGTTTGAGTCCTGCAAGACAGTTTTTAAAAACAGTAGCACCGACAATTACCCCTGACCTCTGCCACACCGACCTCGGTGCAGATGCAGGTGGGAGCGGGCCTGAGGAAATAATTCACAAAAAAATCTATCTTTGAGCATAAGCAAAAAAGGAAATCAGACATGCAGAACTGACAGATCGGGTGTATTTTCAGAATAAAATATCCCTGCACACTCCTGGTATTTCACAAATGTGCACACCCGTTGTAGATAACCATATCCAAAGGCACGTGAAAGTGGTCGTAATGTGAAATTTCGTTGATTACCAAAAAAGGCTTCTTGTACGTGTTAAGGCCACACTTTGACCTCCAGAGCGTGAACATGGTGTCTCAGGAGCACAGAGATCACAGTGGAGCATACGAGTTGCAGTAAAACCGCACTGGACCTGCAGTCAGTGTACACCAGGCGTGAATGAATCCAGTTTGGTCTCCCTGAAGATCAAAGATTAAATACCGTACTGTGAAACATTCTACACAAAGCAATGGAAATTCCATGGAGAAAAATACTTGACCAGAAAGGTTTCACAATGCACCTTTAAGTTCTCACAGTTTCCTTCATTGGTTTGAATGTGTCCATGAACAAGACAAATCTGGCTGCCCCTTTTGTTCCTGGACCTGCCTCCGCCATGACACACAGTTACGCAAATGCCAGCTGCCTTTATGTGATGTTATCAAAAGGATTAGCCAAAGATTGCATAAAGAGATGAACATTGCACAAAGATTTAGATCCAGATGGTGGAGATGTAAGAAAACACTGGGAATAGGTCAGCTAGGGGATAATGAATATGAAAAATGAAAGTGAAATGATGTTTTGGTTAAAAGGTCAATGCCACGAGATAAAAGTATGAAGTCAAAGCAAATCAGAAATGAGAACTTAATATGTAGAAAGCCCAGTGTAATCTTTATCAAAGTGATGGAACGGGATTGTGTGGTAGGGAGGACGTCTGCCTGCATTTCTTACTTCACTAAAAAGGCTTAATTTTCAAGCATTGCGCAAACCAACATGCAACAGTAAAGCGTAGTGGTTAAAAACTTATGTGGTCACAGCTATATATAGCACTTTTCCACCTTCATGGCACTCAGAGCGCTTTATATCAAGGAACCACTCACCCACTCACCCACACTCATACACCAGTGTACGCAGACACGGGGGGTGAGGTGGGTTAAGTGTTTTCTCAAGGACACAGCTGCAGTATTCATCTGTGGGAGTGGGATTCAAATCACCAACCTGCGGGTCAGCGGATCTCTCTGTCCAACTGATGATGATTAAGTAGAGAGCAGGAATCGAACCGTCAACTTTCAGTCACTCAACTAAGAAAACCTTCATTTGATCCTATGGGGAACTATATAGAACTACAGGGCAGGGCAACATGGTGATGAAAATCGAATTGTGATCTCAATCTTGGGATGATATGTTATTTTCAAAAAAAAAAAATCACCGCACTGTGACTATAATTTTCTCCTGAATGCAGCTCTGTGCGGAAATAAACTCTCGACCCCGCCACCTCTCCTATTGGTCAGCTTCAGCAGTGTTACAGATGCATTAACCAACAGCAATGACGTGTGAATTTTCAGAAGAAGCTGATGATTTGTTTTGCCTCTTCAAACCAGACATACACTGCCCGGCCAAAAAGAAAGGTCACACACTCTAATATTTCGTTGGCTTTGATTACGCATTCGCTGTGGACTTGTTTCGATAAGCTTCTGCAATGTTACAAGATTTATTTCCATCCAGTGTTGCATTCATTTTTCACCAAGCTCTTACATTGATGATGGTCGAGTCTGAGCGCTGCACAAAGCTTCTCCAGCACATCCCAAAGACTCATTGCAGTTAAGGTCTGGACTCTGCAATGGCCTATCCATGTGTGAAAATAATGTCTCTTTCACAATTTGAGCCCGATGAAACCTGGCATTGTCATCTTGGAATCCCACTTAGGTAAATCCAGGTGGTGACTTTTTTTTTCTTTTTTAGCCGGGCAGTGTACCTTGAAGGAATGGAATTGAATGAATGGATGAATCATGACAAAACAAAACTGTAATCTGGCAACATTCATACCATACAAAACAACTGTAAAACAACTTGCCCTTATGTAATGCATAGGGTTGTAACGGTACATGTATTCGCACTGAACAGTTTCGGTACTGGGTGTTCGGTTCGGTGCAGGGCTGAGCACGAGTGAGTTCACCCAATTTGTGTGTGTTTACATTCCCCACTATACGAGCAGCTACACGGAGGCTCAGCTCTTTAATTTTCACGAGGGAACTTGTCCGTGATTGTGGTGCTTAGTGAAGGCTCTTTAACCAAATACTACATCCCCGACTCACAGTTTCATCAGGCTTCTGTACGAAATAGTCGAGTTTGAGCGCGATGAATTAGCACGAGTGTGGCTAGTTTGGAGCGAGTCATTCATCAGAGCGATACTGTCTAACTCAGCAGGGAAAGTACGGCCGCTCGATGCAGAGGGCCTCCCTCGATGGACCTCTCCCCCTCTCCCCGGGTGTCGCTGGCGGCTGATCCCACGGCCCCGAGTGAGAGGAGCTGCACAGCCGCCCGAACTTCACCGCCACAAAACAGCGAAGTGCGGGCGGCTGCGCCTCGGCCCGAGGGATCAGGTGCACAATCAGTCCCTGTGCTCCAGACGCAACTGTCTAAGCCAGAACTGAACCAGGTCTAAACCTGGTCTGAACCTGGTCTAAACCAGGTCTGAACCAGGTCTAAACCAGGTCTAAATAATTGTAATTATATATAATTGTAACTTCTTAGTATTACCAACCAGTACTTTGCTTCTATCTATTTATTTTATTTTCCGTTTGAATAATGTTAAAATGAATTGTTGGTTTAATAAAAACACAAATAAACAACCAACTGGTTTTGCATTTTGTTCCCAAACTGTACCGAAAATGAACCAAATCGTGACCTCAAAACCGAGGTACGTACTGAACCGTGATTTGTGAGTACCGTTACACCCCTAGTAACGCACAGTCTTATGCCATGTCAGTGCAGCCTCCTTCATCTCTGCTGTGTAGTATCCCACTTGTACATTAGTTATATGATAGCTGCATTATGTAGATTTTCTGGTGCGTGGTTTGACCCCTATTTTTTTGCATGGAGATTGTATTGTTTTTGCCTGTGGTGTTCCAGGGTATGGCATTATGTCTTTTTGGGTCAAACAATTCAGTGATTCAATTCAATTCAATTCAATTCAGCTCTAACACAGCAGGAGTCAACCCATTCTCTGGCATTTCCTTTGTGTATCAATAACCACCTAAAACCCAGACTCCAGTTTTTATCACATTATAGAAGACAGAAGGTTAAAGCTGTGAGTATATCTTTATTACGTGCCCTGATCATTTTTAAAAAGTAGGTCTGATTCCAATCGGAGCTCTCACTACTTCACAAGAAACAATTTATCTCCAAAGACCGGACAGTCCAGAGCGATTTCCTATTCTGCGCACACCAGCGAAGACAATGCCGCATCACACCCAAAGATTAGAAAGATGCTCTCTCCATCTGGGCCTGGCGCTATCCAAACTATTAATCAAAGCTCCATTTTGGCCTTCGTCACGAGCACTGTTAATTCCTCTAGGACCCGGGCGCATTAATACGTGGGTACCTCCTTAAGCTCGTCATTTGTGATTTGAAACAGTGCGGTGTCAAAGCTCACCAGACTGACAGCTCCACTTTGTTCAACACGCATTAGTGTCTTAAGCTCTTGTTGTTTTTGTGTATAAAGATAGAAGTGGCGCAACTAAGCCGACCCTTTGAAGAGTGAAGATGGAGAATATGAAGAAAATCTACTCAAGCAGCTTATAAGGTGAAACAGTATGCCATATATATAGAGTTTGTTGTATATTCTATTGTTAGTGTTTAAATGGCGGGGATACTTTTCTGGTGGAGGCTCTGTCACTTTCATTTCTCCATGGAGATGTTATTGCTTTGTCAGTGTGGTATTAAACCTTTCTATCTTCATGGAGACCAAACCAGGCCACTGTGGTGGTTCCCCCCGAAGAACGAGGCCGAAGTCCAAAAATACTTTCCGTGGTTTTATTGAAATGTTGAGCACACAAATCGTACACTTACATGAGCACACAAATCGTTTACACTTACAAAATCAGTTATCTGGGTTGGTCAGCTGAGAGGAGTAGGCACCGTGCATTAAAGGAACAAGAGGCTAGACTGCATATACCCCGAATGCCCCAGGAAGCCCAGAAAGCCCCAAAAGCCCAACAACCCAAAAGCCAGTCGAGAAGTCGAGGTGCAGTTCACTTTTAATACAATGATACGCCCCTTCTCTGAACATCCACCCACCTTTTACATAACCACAATCTCAGGTCAACTAGACCGTAAAAGGAACTAACTAGACTATCTCCACTACGACAGCTGCTTCCTCTCAGTTGTCCAACTTGACACCAATTGCCCAAACAACTTGATTAGTTTCCAAACAGTACATGTTCTGCACATTCTTCCTAGGTCAGATCTGTGGAGCGGTATCCACATTTATGCCTTTTCTAGCCATACTGCGAAGCCAGAGCAATGACATATTCATAGAAAGAAGCAGGTGATCGACGCCCCTACCAGAAAATTCCGTAGTGCACCTTTAAGGAATAGTTTTATCATGAAAAAGGTTTAATCATTATCCCAAATGGTTCAATCAATGCTGCTTAGAGCTCCTGGGGTGGAATGGAGTTCACCTGTGTCCGCTCATTCCACTTCTCAAAGTAAAATTTCCATTAATTTTTTCCACAGGCTTTCGAAGAATTCAAATATTAAGATTTTAAAGACAAAGATGCTGAGGCTAAGCAGCTACATGGTAACTAATATTCAGTAGTATATTTTAAAAGTTTCAGAAACAGATTTTTAAAAAAATGATGTCGTGTGAGTTACCACATAGATGATTATCCCGAAACAAGTTTTCAAACTTTTAAACATATTTTAGAAGTTTAGTTTCAGTTTCGGGGAGTGAGCTGTTGAGGTCCATAGGATTTGAAGTCAATGGTGTGAATGGGGACAGTTTTAAAAATTACCTCACAATAAAAACATTACTGACCTGTGTTGGGCACGTTACTCCACTATAAAAGTAACTACCGCAGGTGCCAGGGAAAGTGACTACTGCTTTTTTTTTTCTTTTTTAGTGTAAAAATTTCACACTTCTCACATTGACAGCGTTGGCCTGCTTTCATTACCAGTGTACACTGTGTTTTTGGCCACTAGTTTATTAGAAGCATGTGTCATCGAGAGGTGCTTCATTAAATTGGAGTTGTTTAGGCAGGACGTGGACAAACTCTTTGCTCTGGGACATAATGTTCACTCAACATGTACACCCTTACCTTCTTTTAACCACGAAAACACAATTTTTTGTGTGACTCCGGACTTGCCACCTCTGATAGTTTGTGTGTGTGCTGTGCTCTTACTTGTTGGTTTTGTGTATAAACACCTGCCCACCTGATGTCTCTGATTGTCTTAACAAGAAATCGCTTTTAGCTGAGATAATCAGTCCAGCGGCATGAACCATCTATTAAACAGTGTGACAGATATGAAGCTCAGTGCGATACATGGATGTAAAAGCTGCGCGAAGGAGTGAGAACAGCCGGAGACGATGCTGCAAAACTTTCGTCGCTGTCCACAGTCCTTATTGAAGGTAAGCGTGGATTCGCTTCTGTTTCTCCCTTCCCTCTCCTTATGTGTTTGTCTATGTCACTGATCTGGGAGGAGTCACCCAGTCCACACAATCCGTCCACTCACCTGAGCTCCATCTCCCATCAGCCCCTGCCTGTATAAGCCTGCTTCTTCCTCCTCTCCCTGCCAGTTCATCAGTTTATCCATATTGTCTCATATTCTAAAGATCTTGGGGACCTTATTTAATTGTTCAGTAGCAAGTTGTAATATTGGAGTATGTATTATTTAGAACAATAAGCCCTAAATAAATAACATCCCTTTAGAGCGTCAGACCCCGCTCTGGTAGAAGAGGATGTGAACTCTCTTCTGTCTTCTCCTGCACATCTCTCCCAGTGCCTTCTGCATGTGGAGGTCATCATAGGACAAATGCCTGTGGGTGGGGAGGGCCTTCGATCGGGTCTCACCCATGGAACACGTAGCGTTCAATAGATGCAAACACAATAAAGCTCAAGTTTTATTAAGATATTTTACTTGTGTTGAGTATTAAATCATCCTCTTAACATAGTCAACTGTGTTTTCATGGTGGGAAATTAGTCTGACCAGACTGTAACAGCCAGAATAAAATATAAAGCACAAATGTCAGGATACTAAGAAAGTTCAAAGGTTCTTTCACTACAACTTTGGACAATTAACTTTATGTTTTTTGATCACACGGTCTCTGTTTATGTGGACAGCATCTGTGGACTTCCTCCAGCTGGTATGTGGGGGTGTACCTGAACCTGCTGTGGAGAAACAGAACTCTGTGTATGGTGAAAATGTGAACGATAGTTAATAAGGAGAATGCATTTGCTTCATTCATACGTTTGTTCCATTTACTTGGGTAGTGTTTAAAAGCACTTTTGTAGCGGCACTTATGCTCCAGCTCTGTGGCCTGTCAAACTCAAACATAATGTGATTAAATAAAAATACAGTACTTTAATGAGTATTTCAAATACCTAAGTAAAATTACTTGGCCAAATAAATATTGTGATCATATCAAAGGAAATCTTACATTTCAAATAATCCTCCAGAAGGTGCTGAGCACCTTCTTGTAGGGCCTTCCCACATGTTCAGTGAGAGATTGTTATAAATCTCTGTCTGATTTGAACCTTCTCCACACCTGCACAAATATTAATACAGCACATGGAGTATATGAAGTACATGAAGTATATATGAAGTACATGACACTTTATACCTCTGGCAGGTCCTGTCCGCTCCATGTTGAAGATCATGAGCTCCTGCACAGAGGTTGGAAGCAGTGCTTCTTGTTGTTGCAGTGCTTCTTGTTGTTGCCAACCTTTGAATTTGTCCAAACAACACGATCTGCTGAGACCCTAAACTCTGGAGCTGTAGATGCAACACGGGCCTTAAAAGAGCTCTCTAGTTTGGTCCTCTTGACTTTCTTAGTGGAACATCTGGACTCTTGGATAGCATGAAGGTTTCTGTGGAAGAGACATGGGCTCATCAAGTAAGGCATTACTTTTTGCTGTAATTAGCTGTCATTTAAAAAAAAAACAAAAAAAAAACTGAGTGTCTGAGAGAGAAAAGTAGGATAAATAAGATAAAGCTGTGTCCTCATACAATGACCATGACCACAGTGAGGGTCATGAGGCTCTGGCATTAAAGTAACAGGTGTTTCCAGTATTGGGAAGTTTGCAAATGAAAACAACATCATCTAATTTCTGACCAGTTATTGTCATTAAGCAGCATCAAACTTACCTAAAACTTACCCAAAGTGCAGCAGATTGAGCTTCACATTTTTTCGAGGAAGGTTCTGTTCTTCGGTCAGGGCTTCCACTTTCTGTTCAACTGAAGATACATTTTCTCTTTCTTAAAGAAATCAACATTACACTCTGAAGCCAGAGATATACTCCTATATAACATAATGCACTTTTCTGCCAGCGTCTGGGCTTTGTTGTGTCTGTATCACTGAAACAAACACAAGTCATGTTATTTCCATAGTTCCAATCATTTGAATTAGGTATTAGTTAAAAACGTATAAATAGCCAAATGAGTGTCTACCTGGAGTATTCTTTAAAATACAGGAGTCCTGACTTGAGTGCAGGAACATTCTGTTCCTCAGTCAGGGCTTCCCCTTTCAGTTCAACAGGGGAAACCTTTCCTCTTCTCAAAGAAATGAAAGTATTTCACATTGAAGCCAGTGATGTACTAGTACATAATGTAATACATGAAACTGAAACTTACCTTCCAGCAACTGGGCTCTGTGCAGTCTGCTCCCCTGAAAAAAACACATGTCATCTTATTTCTATTGTTAATGGCTAAAATGTGTGCCCACCTGCCCTGTGCTGGAGTCCTGTGCTGGAGTCCTGTGCTGGAGTCCTGTGCTGGAGTCCTGTGCTGGAGTCCTGGCATTATGTGTTGGATCTGGTTCTTGGATTGGAAAAGGACAAACCTTGTGCATCCTCTGCTAAAAACAAAATTTAACATGGGAAATTCCAAAATGTCTGAAATTTTGCACAAAATACAGTTTTGGCATCCTGATAAACAAAGTCAATGACAGCCATGTCATATTTTTTTACGGTGTTGCCATAGCAACGACATAAACTCTCCATGTTATTCTAATGGTATGGTAATGGCCGATCATTGCCGCTTGAGGCTATATTTATTATTATTCTTAGACTTAGACTTTAGTGATCCAAAAGGGAAATTACTTGGACACTGTAGCGTCATCATTACAATAACTAAAAATATAAAAATGATTATAAACTTATAAATAAGTAAAACAAAAAAATAGCAAGAGACTGGTGTCAAATAAGGCATAAATTAAATAAATAAATGTATTGTAATTTGTATTGTAAATGTATATGTAATACATGTATTTTTAACAGTAAGTAAAATATATATATTTATAGGTCACAAGGAAACAGTGCACAGATGATATGAGGATTGACAGAAACATGGGCATTTGAAGAAAAACCACACTTGGTGTACTGCACATTACTACTAATAGCCTACAGAGTTCTATAGGAAAATAATGAAATATTATTGCCTGAATAGCGACAGTGTGTATGTGCCTTCAGTTCTGTACTAGAAGCAGTGAAAACCCTTCAAAATAAAATACAAAGAGTATGAGGAAGTCTTGGGCGGATGTTTTATAGTGAACATAGATCTAATAAGACTCAGAAGTATCAGGAGCAAAGTCTTATTCCAATTACTGGGTGATGGAGATTTGAAAATGAAGTGTGACTCAACAGTAGACTTGTCTATTTCTCAATCCTCGCCTGAAATTGGGTTTGGTAATTTATTTTCAGCAAATTGAGAGAGCACAATATTGTGTGATAATACTGTGAATTTGTTCTGGGTTTTTATACTTTATACAACTTGTAGCTTATTACACAAACTCTACTATATTTGTATTACTGTATTTCTGAATTGTATTTTTACTTGTACATATACATTTATATAATTATGCCTTATTTAACACCAGTTTTGGCTATTTTTGCTACTTATTTTGAATGCATTTTAAAAAATTTTTTATTGTTGCTCTTTGTTATTATTAGTGATAACCCATTATAGCAGTTGGCCCATATATAAGGCTGATATTTTTATATTTTTAGTGTATCAGGTATTAGCCTTAAATCTTCAGCACTGACCGATATTTGGTTTTGGTCAACCTGCTGCATAAAATCACACACAAAGCTTTATTTTAGCACTTTAAGAAGAGAAAACTTCAAAAAAAATATGATTACACAGTTCTCATATGGGTTTGTGGTGAAAAGGGTTGTGGGTATTGGCTTAAAAATATCAGCAGAGTTTATCGGCGATCAGTTGATGTGGATTTTAAATAATCAGTATCAACATCAGTTATGAAAATCCCCATGTCCATCCATCTCTAGTTACTGTTTTATAGTGTGATGTGTGATCTAGTGTGTCCAAATAATTTCCCTTGTGGATCAATGAAGTCCAAATTACATAAAGCATTTCTAAGGGAAATGTGCAATGATTACTTAACCACTACTATAGATAGAACATGTGTTTGTTGTAAGTCAAAGGGGGTTTGATTTTCCATGGCTCAAAGCATTATTACGTGTCGATCCCGTGTGCGAGGATATATTTATATATTTGTGATTAGTGAGTGTTTTTACAGCGTATCAGCCCACACAGTAGCACATGAAAACTGCTCTCTTATGTCAAAATACCATTCGCTTCACTAAAAGCTTTGTTTTCTACTGGTTACACGAAATTTCCGGACGTCTTCAGCTGCTAGACATAGTAATTAGCACTAATAACTCTTGTACTTGACAAAGAAATTGCCTATAAACACAAAATTAACTCCCCGTCCCTGTCTTTGTGGGCTGTCTCTCTGCTGCAGTCCTGTGTTATCCCCAGATGACGTGGTAAAATTACATAAATAACTGTTTATTTTATTTATTTTTTTCACCAGATGCTCTTCCTTGTGCAACCACATTGACTGGAGCTGGTTCCAGTCTGAATGCTTAACCCACTGCACTACTTTCACACAGTAATATAGAAAGTATATCAACATATGAGTCCTCGTTCCTGTTCAAAACAACTGTGATGGTGATTTATTGCTGATGACGTAACACGAGCGTCGCAGTTTACATAACATATTTGGGTCTTGCTTACATTTGATTCTCAAGATAATTCTCCAATCCGGTCATAGCATCTGGCAACCCAAAATGAGCTGCTCACTTTGGATCACCAGATGCTATGACTAGATTTCCTGTTTTTTTTCTTATCAGGCCAAATTCAGAAAGAGCCGTCCAATCATGTTTGTTTATTGTGACTCATGGGAAACAGGAGCTCATTGTCGTCTAACTTCTCTGAGCTCATATTAACCGTGTTATTTACAGTCGGGATCACTAATTCATTCTGCAGAAATCCTCAGTGTTTTTCAGTCGCTTGTGATAATCTTTTCCTTCCATAAGTACTCATGAGTGTTTTGATATGAATGAATGAGCTTGTCTCTGAATGGCTAAATCCTCTGGTCAGTCATGGTCGTCTGAGTGTGATGAGACTGGTCCAGACACATCTCTCCACGTACTGGAGAAGTGTCTTGGCCTGCCAGAAAAAATCAATAAAATTCAATTAAATTCAATTTATTTTTGTATAGCCCAAAATCTTCACAAAATTGTTAAATTAGCAAACAAAGATGTCAGAGAATGAAGCAGAATAAGAGAAGAAAAATAATAATAATAATAATAAAAAGATGTCAGAGAATGAAGCAGAATAAGAAAAAAATAATAATAATAATAACTAATAATTCAAAAATACAGAATGTACAACAACAAGCAGGCAAATGGATAATTGTCCCAGCATCTCCTGTCCTTAGACCCTCCTTCTTCGGCAAGGAAAAACTCGAAAAAAAAAAAAAACAGTGGGAAAAAACCGAGAAACCTCGAGGAGAACCACAGTGAAGGAGAGATCCACTCCCATGGAAAATGAATACAACCTATTTCCAATAATCCAAAAGCTCTCTATGACATCATGTTTCTCTGTATCTATGACATTCCCGGTTAATTTGTGAGCGTATTTGTGAACACGTGCCAGCTATTATGTTCAAATTAATATTACAGGTTTAGTAATAGAAGCAAAATGCCTGATATCTTGGTAGGCTCAGAAGTGGAGGTTTCCTGAAAGTGTGAAGACAACAGCAGGACATGGACGCCTCCGCCCCCCTCGCCTCCGCCGCAGTCCTCGTGTTCAGACCTAATTGAAAATAAACAGATCACTGGGGACTGCGGTGTAAATCTGCAGCAGTCACCAGCACTGGTAATGTTCAATCTTATTATGCTCAGAATGTGTGCCCAGATTCATTAACCCAATTAGAGTCCAACTAAAAGTCCCCGTAACGCACAGCACCGGCACCTTTAATGCATATCAAACATGCAATTACTTTGTCCTACAAACTTCACTCTTTTTCTCTTTTAATTAACAGAACTAATTAAAGAATGGACCTTTAACTCAGACTATATGTAGAATGTGCATGTAAATATTAACGGCAGTCCTGTATAATGACATTCCATTTTAATTAAATAAAAAAGTCTAGTTTAAGCTGTTTGAATTTGCATTATAGGAACCAAACGGCATGAAATAACTGCAGTGTAAAAGTGCATGACATTAAATCTATCTATCTTGCATCTATTGTATTACATCTGTTACTGTACTTAAATGACTTTGCATCCTTACTGTGAGTGGAGCCGCCTCTCCACAGATCGGACTGGCAGTTTGGCCTGGTGGCATCATCTGCACATCTCCCAGTGGATAGGTAACTATAAATTATACATGTTCTGAATTTTATTTTTACTTATACATATACATTTATATAATTATGCCTTATTTGACACCAGTTTTGGCTATTTTTGCTACTTATTTTGAATGCATTTTTACTATTTTTTATTGTTGCTCTTAGTGATAACCCATTATAGCAGTTGGCCCATATATAAGGCTGATATTTGGATATTTTTAGTGTATCAGTATGTTCAATTCAAAATGTACCTGCATCTATATTTAATGTTTCAAAATACCTCAATAGCAGAAGCAACACCACACATTTTTGGTTGTCCACAGTGTTTGCTTTGCTGTTTTAAACCATTTTTAGTCGAGATTGAAACACCTTTGGGGGAGCTATGGGGGGGCATTAGCCATTCTTCAGGCCCCCTCAAGCCCCTGGTGCCATCTCAGCTCAATAGTGCCATCTCAAAAATCAAAATACATGTGAGACCTTTTTCACTGTAGACTAATCAAATTTAGTACAAGCACAGCCCATTTCAAACAAGTCAAAAATTCTATTATGACCCCACCTTAAACCCTACAGGAAGTCGACCAGTGTTGAATCAACCCAGTATTTGCCCGATTTTACCTCACGCTTTATTTTTTACACTGTATTTCCACACCTTTTATGAATTCAATGTGGTGTGACTGCTGTAGCATATCTCTTACATTCCGAGCCCATACAGTCGGCGCTAATGGCACTATCATCTGCTTAATTAATATTTTCTACACTGCAAGTTTAAATTAGTAACTACAATTGGTATATTATGGAAATTAGTATTCACGCTACAACTGTGCCATTATTATAGAAGATGATCTACGCAGCTTTCTGCCTGGAAAATTAACAACCTTTAATACAGTCCTGCTTCACTGGCAACACAATCCTGGGCCGCTCAATCAGCCCCTCCATAAATCACTGTCATTTTTACTCATAATATATTTCCCCAATATTAAAACTGCACATCTCCTCCAACCTCGACCACCCCAACCATTCAAAATCATATCATTAACACTTTTTGACAGCGCGTCACTGACTATACTCGACCAAACCAAAAATATATTCCGGAGTAAGATATAGAATTGACAGACGACTGCGTTTTTTGAGAATATTTTCGATGCGCGCAGCAACAGTTTACAAAAACAAATTATTGTGTGTGCATACATTTAAAAACCGAAGCTAAAGTTTGAGAAATAGCTTTATATGGCACCTCGTTCGCAACGTTTTGCCTAGCGTAACAATGTCAGGTTTCTTCTGCTATTTCGTGTGCAAGTCATTATTCTCCAAACTGCAAGATCTTCCTCGTCATTTCGGACTAAGCGTCGGTACCAGGGACGGCTTCGTTATACGGCTCCCGCTCGGTACCTGCCTCATCTTTATGCATGCTTCATACTGTAATCACCGCTCCAGTTACTGCATACGCCGGGGCTAGTACACGGCTTCTCTATTCCATCGCTCCCTATTTGCAATCATCATAAACATGTGACGACGGGGATTGTTAATTAACCGTTTGTGGTACCTTTAGGAATTCTGATGACATTAAACTTTGATGGCCGTAGCTTTACTAAGACTTTTTATGACCCCGGCTGAAAAAGAATTTAAAAAAAAGAGGAGTCACCTTCCCCCTAGCCGATAAATTTTAATGACATAATAAATGTTGAAATAGTAGCGGGGCCAGTGTGGGGCTTTGTGCGGTGAGGTCTGCCGGAGACCACTGAGCCCTGCCTGGGAGAGTTATAATATTATACTGTACTTCAACAGTATGTCCTTAGTCATTCATACCCATAATTGAAACATTTTTTAGTGTTTTAGTTCTTAAACGTATTCCGTCTTTGCTCTTATTTTATACAAGTTGTAAAATTTAAAGGCTTTGAATGCCAGGGAGATGTATTCGGAGTCTGTCTTTATTTTTATTAGAAAGATAATGAGATAATTTATTAAGAGCCCATATTACACTGTTTTCTGATCTATAATGTTTCCTCATCAAAAACCTACCCGGAGTTATGTTTTGTTTCATTTATAACATATTTAGGCTGACTTCTCCTGTAAAACGGAAAAATTCTATTCCACCTTGTGATGTCATGCGGTAAAACAGGAAGTGCTCCGGTGTGCTTTTGATTCCATGCACATAATTTGGGTAATTATTGAAAGTTTATTAAGGAAAAGCCCCTTGAGGTGAGTCACTTGGTTTTCGAGGGGATCTTTGGTATCCAGATGATACAATAAGTGACAAAACAGACAAATACACAAATACACATACAAATACACAAAAACAATACAGAAAAGCAATACACAAAACAACATGTCTAACAAACAGAAACCCAAAACAATAGGATAAAATACAGAGACTCGAATAAACATTAAACATACTTATAGAGAAGCATCAATAATACAACCAGACAGATCCGTCACTAAAAGCAATCACATTGTGTTTTGAGATGAATAAACAAATCTCTCTTGAATCTCTGGAGTGATGATGAGGAGCAGGGAGTTTGGCAAATTTCTCCAGTCTGATGGTGCTTTAAATCTGAACGCTCTTCATCCAATAACTCTAGAGGTTTTTGGTACCACAAAAGAAGGATTATCTAATTGCCTAAGTGAGTATGGTGACGAGAATGGAACAAAGTACTGTTGAAGGTGATGGACAAGAGAGAAAAATGCATTTAAAAATGAACCAGTGAAAGCGCATTCTTGCATTAGGAGATAAATAATCCAATGTTTCTTACAGAACACAGTGATGATATTGTACAAGTTCATTCGTAGTCTGTTCTTTCAGTGGTCTCGTTCTGGCCATCTATGCCTGTCCG
>JACN01001172.1:0-18058 GCA_000787155.1 Scartelaos histophorus | reverse complement strand
AAAAAAAAACAGGGATATTGCTTTAAGTAGAAAATACTGCTAATAATATTACAAATGCATGTGGCTGTAATAGCTTTGCAAATAACTTCCATTTTTACTCTTACCCATTCACTTGATTTTCTCCCATTCAGAACAGTCGTCTAATGATCAATGAGTCAGTGCAAGCCCAGGTTTAACAATAACAAGCCATGTACCTGACCTTCTGGGTTCAGCGGCAGGCCAGCGCACACACAGTCCTCGTGTTTTTAAGGGTCTATAACAGGCTTCATTGTGATTTGGGGTGAGGCTGTGCAAACACTGAATAATGTATTAATGCTGGCGTGCTGAAGTGCGAAAACGTGGTATGTGATCAGTGCCAAAAAGAAGCTCCATTTTGCCACTTTTTGCTTGCACCTGCCTCTGAGATAGAAGACACCCTGTTTCCCTGTCTGCTCCAGCTGTGCAAGATTTCCTGAATGAGACCAAAGGTAATAATGAGTGTAAGGAATGTGCTTGTGACGCAATGGTTGGTAATGGCATGAATGAACGTACAGAGAGGTGTGAGTTCGAAGGATGTTCTCGTACAAGTTCAGTGCAACCGTGATCTTAGACGTACAGTAATATGCAAATTGCAAAAGAGTTGAAAGACTGTGAGATTAAGAGCAGCTGGTTACTTCAACAACTTGTGGAAAAACTACTGAAATACATACAATACTAGTATAAAGAAAATTACACTCAAACTCAAGAATCTATATAATTTTATCCTTCAGATTAAACTGTACAAGACAATAAGTTGCATTTGATTTGACTCATTCTGTGACACTTTCTAAAAAATCTATTTAACTTGCAGTGATAATTATATAGACAAATCTGATCCGTGATAGCGACTCCAGTCAAATTAAGCTCATCAAGGCCAGCAGTTGTAGCAGCAAATCTGGAGCCAAGTTCCATAGCAACCAAAGAACCAATCAGGGGTGAGGTTGCTGAGGGTAAAGCCCTAACAGGTTTGACAGGGAGTGGGAGCTTACCAACATGTTCAGTCAAACCCATTACTAACGCTAGCGGGAGCAATCTCGAGAAAAGACGGTGCCTCATTGGTCCATTACGATGATTTACAGACAAAATAGAAAGAGAGAAAAAAGAAACAGGATCATGTAGAGTGGATTAATGTGAATATTTTAAGACCAAAGCGATTACCTTGACAGCAGCAGTTACAGAGAGAGAGATTTTTTCAATGGAAAGTAAACTGGAGCCTGAGGTGATGGAGCCAAAATGTGTCCATGCTCACTTCCTGTTTAGAAAATAGCGGCAAATAGGTTGGCAATGCCCATTTATATAAACCTAGACACATATAGATGGATTTGATGCTCCTGTTCAATTCAGGTTTATTCACAAACTAAAAAATACAAAAAAATTATAAAAAAGAAAACATGTTCTTCTGTAATTTATTTTATTTTTTACAGTATGAATGGCATATGACTTAAATGATGTACTCTTCTATTCCTTGTGGTAGTACAACAATACACTACATCCAAACATAATCAATTGTCTACTGTATTGCTACACTCAGAGGAAATCCAATTCAAGGTCATCCTGTCCAGACTACTCCAGAAAAGGCTGACCAACCATTGAACCAATTTGTACATAAATAATATTCAGTGCTCTACACAATCTGCACAAAGAAGAACTAAGATACTACATAAAATACTACTATAAGACAAGCATGTAGGAACAAGTAGGGACAAGTGTGAAAAACCTTTAACTGTACATATTTTAGACACAGTTTCATAATAATGATCTATGTGGTGATTTGCATAGTGAAACTGTATTTAACCTATCGGAGGAATGTAAAAACTTGCTCCTACACATGTAAAAATGGTAGGAACTAGCATGCTAACAATGCACCAGCCTTAATTTCTGCATGTTTCATCATTGATAGTAATGCAGTTTTGATACTAAAGAACAGGCTCGATACTCAATGCTGATTTGGATACTCAAATGATTATTTTAAAGCTCTTTTTGAGACAATATTGTAATTTTAAACACAACATAATAGTATTTGTAGAATGTGGTCTTACACTAGTTCTGGCAAAACTCAAGATGGAAATGTTTGAATGAAACTTGCTCAAAGGAGAATCTAGTTTCAATAGTATTTTTAGTATTGATTAGTATCTGAGTTCCTTTACTTTTGACAGCCGTAGTTGCTTTTACATTATACTTGTACTGAGACGAAAATAATGTTATTTATTACATGAAAAACATGTGTAAAAGTAATGTGCATACATAACAATACTGAATGTGTTGATGTTCATCTGTATGAGAATAGCTCAGCGACACTCCCTCTTTATAAACGTCTGAAGCAAAAGTGACAAGTTTCATGTCACTTTCACAAGCTCTCAGATCCTAATCACACACAGAAATACTCACATAAAATAACAGCACCGAGCAGCACCGCTGTGGTCTACAGAACCTTCTCCAAACAGGAAGTCACTTGCTTACAGACATCTTCAAACTCGCTTTGCACCATAAATGGATTTCACCTTCTCAGAAGAAGCAACAAACAGTGCATCTCCTCACAGGAAACTGCAGCCTACAAACAGACCGACTTACTGTAATATGCCTGCTGTAAACTGCCTACAGTTCAAGATTGAGTGGGACGTTGCAATCAGAAATCAAAAGTAGAATTTGCAGATGTTTTGTGGTTAATATCTACAGGCACAGAACAGTCTCAAAGTCTCAAAATTATTATTTAAATTTACCATAATTGCTGAAAAAATGTAGAAGGTTCAACATATACATTGTCTTCTTTTGTCATTTCTGTTAAATATAGTGAATCCTCCATAAATTATACACTTAGATCAAAAGCTAAAGCACTCAATTTTATAATAAAAAGCTATCTAAAAAAAAGCTTTGCACCAAAATTGCCTTACACCTTTTCAGGAGAAGGACAATGCTACATTAGACTCTGCATGAAGCTTAACCACATAAAACACAAACCTCAACCTAAACCACAAGTCTCAGATATCAGCATCTTCTTTGTCAACACAAATCAGCTAATGTAAAATTATATATTTATTTACTTTAAGTCATAAGATTAATGAAAATTGAAGATAAGTTTTTCTGGAAAAAAAAGAAAAAAGAAAGAAAGAAAAAGAAAGGTAAGGCTTTAAAATACATCCATTTTCTTTTTGGGGCAATTTCTTTCAACAGAGAATCTTAACATTACACACCCTTCCATCAAATCATCAAAATGAGAAAAAATAATCTAAAAAACTTGCTTTGTACCAAAAATGGATCACACATTTTTAGCAGAAGCACATGGCAACGTGTAACATTGGATTTCCCCTGTTTTCACACCTTTTGGGGATGGCTTGGGGAGGTGTGGGGAGAGAACACAGGGAGATGATGTCGCTAGTTTGGGGCTTGTTTGACACTCATGACGCTCCGGATCTGCCTCCCTCCTGTGTCTGTCACTCCTGGGTTCTGCAGCCTTCAGAAAGGGAGGAGGAGGAGGAGAAAGAGGAGGAAGAGGAGGAGGACGAGGGGGTCTGTTCATCATAATAGGTCGGAAGATGGAGCATGTGAGAGGAGAGCGAGGCTGGTGTTGCATTGTGGGATTTCAAGGGCCGAACTTGTATCAATGAGTGTTTTTTGACAAATACATTTCATGATTTTGGTCTGTAGGTTCTGTTGTTTTGTTCTGTGTTTTATTTCATTATATTTAAATGTACATTAGATAAAAGGTCCATATTAATCTATATTTTTTATAATGTTTTTTTTTTTCTTATCACAAACACCCTTTTCCACTGTGTTTTTAAACTCCATACACTAGAATCATCAATACTGAACAAAAGGTAAAAAGGTACTAGCTAATTTTAAAACTACCACTTCATGACATCACAAGGTGCAACAGAGCATTTTGAGCATTATAACAGGGCTTGGAGTTCACAAGAGTCAATGCTGTGTAATATCAGACCTTTACTGTATTTTTTGTATTTATTTTATTGTGTCTTTTGTACGATTCTACTGCAACACTGCAATTTCCCAGCGTGGCAGAATGCACCGTCTATTCTCACTGCCAAAGCCTTTTTAGCTGAATATGTAAAAATGTAAATAGGATTGATTAAAGGTGTAATTTTTCTGAATGCACGTAGTTTTTTTGCTGGAATGTTGTACAGTGCGGCATTTAATTTAACTTTCTCCATGGAGACAAGCAGGGCACATCATTAAACCAAATTACAGCTCAGATCTGTGGAGAAGTGGGCCCTCTCACGATATTAAAAGTGCATTTCTAGCGGAGCGTCTGCCATCTGCTTGTCTCCGCAGGGATGTTGTAGCTTTGTCTGTAACATCCTGGTATGGCATTCAAAATATACATATTGTATTTACTCTATAACATGGACAATACTGACTTAAAAAAAACGTGCATTCTTACTGCGAGTTGGCTTGCCTCTCCGCATATCTGACATGTAACTTGTCCCCATGGCGATACCTGCTGTCTCTCCTAATATAAATGGAGAAAAATTCATGGAGAAAAGCTTTTAATGGTCCGTTGCAAAAAGCATCTTTAATGTTTTTTACAGTAGCTTTGTGCAATAAAAACACCCATAACTTAATAAATGCAAGGTATACTTTTTTAATGCCATACTGTGGAACATCCCAGGCAAAGTAATAGCATAACCATGGAGACAAGAAGACGGCAGACCCCCTACAAAAAAAGTTGCACCTATATACGTGTACATAATACATTAAAGTTTAGATCTGCAGTGTTGAAAAGATCACAGTTTGTTGCAAGAAAACTAAATTATGATGTTGAAATATGTCAATAAATAAGCTCAATGAAATTATTCAGCTGATGTGTGAAGTGTGCAATAGCGGGAGCAAACTTTTAACAAAGAGTGATTTTTTTTAAGTGACAAAGAAAGTGAAGTGAAAACCCGTCTGAAGCCTTATCAGTCAACAGCCCGGGGATAGACAGCTCCCAGCAACTGTGAACATAAATGTTGAATAAAATCACTGAGACGGGGAGCTCAAATAGAAAACTCACTCACAATCTTAAATGTTTCAAAAATGTTCACTGCGCTTAATAGGTGTCACGGGAGAGTTTGCTGTCTACTTTGAACTGCAGAACTGAACGCTGGACAGAATGAGCAAGGGCCTATACTACACTTTTGCTTTTGAAAGAAAGAATCCACAATAGAAACCCACAAATATCGACCCTTATCATTTTTTCATAATGCTAAATTGAAAGTTTGGAGCTTTCTTCCAGGTTATGATATTGTTCCAGCATAAAAAAAAAACATGCCGTAGGAGGTTTTATCATCCATGCATGTTTGAATAATCTAGGGAATTTCTCTCAGGCCTTGTTTGAATCCTCCTTACAGTAAGTAGTGCGATTCTGTCTGATACTCAGCCCACAAGCTCGTCCCTGCTCCTGCAACTTTTACAAACTTGATGCGATGTGCGGTAGTTTTAGTGGTGGGATGCACGTTCAATTTTGTATGATAGTGCTCTGATGATGCGATGTGCGGTAGTTTTAGTGGTGGGATGCACGTTCAATTTTGTATGATAGTGCTCTGAAGGGGGAATGAGTTAGCATGGGGAGCAAAGGGAGGATAGTGGGTGGGATAGAAAAATGAAAATTGCAAAAAAGTGAAAAATATTAAGATAAAATAAGAGATAACATGGTGATCTAAATGTGTCATGTGTTAGCAGTTAGCACTAGTTTTAGTTCAAAATGCTCTTTTCCATCTCGTGGTAGTGGTAGTTTTCAAGTTAACAGCTCCTTTTAGCTTTAGTTCAGTAGAGATTGACAATTCCAGGGCTGAGATCATCCAAATGATTCTAATGAAGGTGTGTGGAGTTTAAAAACACTGTGGAGCACTTCCTGTCACATCATGAGGTGTGTTTTCTGTTTGAGAGATGAACACAGCCTAAACATGTGTAAATAATTCAATTTTTTCAATAATATTTATTTCATTCATTAAAACAAAACAAATCAATGCAACATATCTGCAGACAGTATTGCAGATTTAGTACAATTTTGGTACCTGAATGAAAGGCACAGAAAGAAGCAAAAGTTTATAATATCTGCCCCTCATCAACTCTTCTTCACTTCCAGTGTGTTGTACTGTTACATTACACAAAATCAAACATAAATGTGCAGCTTCCTTACAAAAAAACAAAACACAAAATCATCCTGTCACAGCAGTTTTATACTTTCTTAATAATGATAATTTCAAGCTTTTCTTAAACATATAGACGGACTTGGATTCTTTAATATGAGTTTCAAGACTGTTCCACAGACTCACTCCATTGATTGAGATACACCTTTCTTTTGGTTTTGTTCTAAACTCTGGTTTAGAGAATAAAACAAAACACAACTCCAGGTGTGTTTGTGATGAGGAAACATTATAACAAAGATCAGAGGATTGGGTAATATGGGCCCTTTAAAGTGTGAGCCAAGGCCAGCCAACAAATGATGTTAATGAATGAAGTCTGCACCGCTTAATTTATTCATGCTAAACTTACATAAGCAGTGAATTGACTGGATTTAAAAAGTGCCTCGTGCAGTGTTGTGTAGATCAACCTGGAGACTATTGAACACAGCTTAACACAGTATAGTTATAGTAGAGCGTAGTATGTAAAGGGATCAAAGATAGTGAGAGAAAGCAAAACACGCACCAGGCAGATTACATGATTATCTTGACCTGCTGATGCTGTTATTGTCTCTCCATTAACATTCATTATGCTCGTCGTGCTATTAGGCGTTTCAGAGCAGCATGGTCTGTTTGTTTGTTCAGCATATGGCCTCCCTTCAGTGCAGTGATTTCACTCTTTGGCTCCAGTCGCTCTCCATGACGGCTCAGCGCTGAACACACGACCGGATCGCAGTAAACACACCGCGCTGGTCATGCTAAGATAATGCGGCACAGAATTTATGAATGAAATTAGAAAATTGAAAGGCCCTACACAAAATTGACTCTTGTTTCTTTATCAATCCTGGTATTAGTTTTTCTACAAAAGCTCAAAATGCTCTGTTCTATTTTGTCATGATGAGGTAGTTTTCAAGTTTTCCTTTCACCTTAGTTGAGATTGGAGCACTTCCTGACTCTTTTCTGTTTGAGGGAAACTCTAAATAATTAGGTTTGTGTATTAAACATGTGTGAATCAAACAAAACACAACTCTAAGTATGTTTTAGATCAAGAAACTACATTATAACATAGCGTAAAATGGGCTTTTAAAGGTGCACTACCAGTATATCACTTTTCTTTAACTGAAATATCCCACAGTATGGCTTTAAAACATTTTAGTGCATTTATTAATTACAGTTTTTTTATGCAACAACTTACTTACTTACTTGTTCCATAAGATCAAATGCAGATGATGGTGGACCAGAGTAGCTAAGCTTAAATCTGCCAAGTTTGTTTTGTGCAAAGTAAAAACAAAACTACAAACAACAGCGTGAAATACAAAATCTAAATTCAAATAAATAAATCAAAATGGCCGCCTTCCCACTTCCTGATCAGAGATTTGAATCACGCCCCAGTTTGCTGCGAGCGCTTGGATGAAGACTCACTGATGAGATCCCAAAGGTCACTGATGTTTTCCCCAATCTGAGGTCTGTCTTTTTAACCTCTGGCATGTTGGCACCACTCAAGGTTGAACAAAGTTTAAAACTAAGTCAAAGTGGGGAAATATACAACAGACATTTATTATGCAAGTCAAGATTTAAGTTTTTGATTATTTTAGCTGTCTGTCTTATATTCGCATGGGATAAGTACAACCTGGGGACGTCTGGTACTTCGCAAATGACTCCCTCACCTCTGTGTGAAGCGCAATTACACAGGATAAGCAAAGTCCATAAATGACTCTATTTCAATGACCAAGACTAAAAGAGAAAAGGATGCAGAAAGAAAAGAAAGAGACAGAAAGCACAAGAAACACTGAGATGCAGATTTACACGGGGTTAGTATTATCATCAGACGTCTGTATTGGGGGAAATATAGTAATTTGCAGCAGAAATTTACTTTACAAATTGCAGACGTGGTGCATTCACACAGGATTAAGATCTCAGGATCCTCCACAATTATTACAAATTACCAAAGGTCCACAGGTTATGCTAATCCCATGTGAATAGGGCTTTATATAAAACGGGATCTTAACTGAGAATGCTGAATAATTAGTTTTAATACATATCAAGTAAGATTCTACAGTTGAAATGGCTGAGTTTATGTATTTTATCATTTTGCAAAGCCACTTTTCTGAATAATCACCAAGTAGAACAGAATGATTTCAGTTTGAGATTCACAGCATTTGTGCATTTAACATGTGTGAAAGAAACAAAACCCCTCTGCTTTTGAAGAGGAAATAACATTCCAACACAGAACAGAAAATACAGTATAGGCCCTTTAAGAGTCCATATGGCTTGTTCTATTAGTAGTAAAAGTGTGTGATGAAAGCAGCGCTCCACTGCTGAAAACCCTCCCTCTTTCATTCATGTAGCAGAGCGTCAGTCACAGATCAAGAGTCGTATCTAGAGCAGTTTGCCTCTTGGGGATGGTGTAAGAGCAGATTAAAAGATAATGGCACTGTTAGATAAACCTGGAGAGCAGGAGGATAGTTAGACGCCAGTGAGTCACGGACGGTCTCTGCACTTTGAGGATTCTAATGTATAAACATGAATACATTTGAGTATGATATGTTTTATGCACTCTGTGTTTTGCCTTGCCTAAACTTGGTCTCTGCTCTGTGTTCTGTACTCGTGTGTATATCCCCATTATATCTGTTTCCTCATGTGCTGTAGTTAGTCTGATGCCAATCTGTCCAAGCCTCTCCAAGCTCTTCACTGGAATCATTATTCATCATTCATCATTCACTCAACACTGCAGAGCTGCCAGGTAAACTTTGAACTACCACAATCACTCACACATTCACCAAGGTGTCTTACCAAAGGACACAACAGCACAGTTAGAATTGATCCTCTCATCATCAGTTTGATGGGACAAGTCCTCTTACCAGTTTTGCAACTGTAGCCCCAACTTCTGCATCTGTGCAAGTCTGAGTCTGGTGCAAACCTCTAACCAGGATAGCTTTGTTCTCCTGTTAAAACACACTTTTTGCTATTTCTAAGATTAGATGAAGCTATATGCCAACATCTGCCTAGTGAAGTCAGTCACACCTGAGATTCTGGGCGACATAGAGTCTCCTCACGATGAACAGTCTGAGTGGGACAGAGCGACTCACAGCATCTGGTGCAAGTTCACACACATGTCACTCAGACTAGAGACTAGAGACAGTGTGTGCGGCCAACTGTCATTATACAGACTCTTTAGCCCCAAATCACAACAGTAATCACCTCATAATAATCTGGCAATGTTAAATTATATGATATAAGTAACTATTAGTAATGATTGATTTTTACAACAAATCTTTTCTTATATTTGGTAAGTTCATTTTGAACAAACAATGCACTAAGATGTGAATAATTTATGATGCACAAAATAAGATCTTTTTTTTGTGCCTGGAAGAAAACATATGGCTCAGAGTACCAAAGTTTGAGAGACATGCACGAAACAATCAAAAATGTTGTGTAAATAAAGTTCTTAACTGTGAGTCGTGTCTATTCACATGTCGTGTCTTGTGTTCTTATGACTACGTATAATCAGATGAAATCACTGGTGTATTCTTCATCTGCATATATGCAAAAGCAGTGAGTCACTGCTGCAGAGTGGGCTGGGTCCTGTTTAAGCTTAATCAAACACAGTGGTCACAGTCAATACACAGACATATGTTAATGCAGCCAGGCATGAACTGTGCCTCCTGAATGGGAATGGGACCCACCCCAACACAGCACTGACCTCCAACAAACAAGCACACACACACAAACACACATGCACACAAACACACACACATGCATACACATGCACACAAACACACACAAACACACACACATCCACATACATACACACAAACACACACACACACATGCACATACATGCACACAAACACACACAAACACACACACATGCACACATACACATGAACACACAAGACCACACAAGCACACACATGCACACAAACACACACACATGCACACACATGCACACACATGCACACACATGCACACACAAGACAGATGTATGGATGGATTCAGAAGTGTAATTCTAAGCACAATTTAATATCACAATGTTTAGCCACACATCTAGTTGATATGAGATTAATTTTACTATAACTGGCCGAAAACTAGCCTTTGTGAACTATTTTAAAAAGAAAACATTATGTAACTTTTCTGGAAGAGGAGACCTCACTCACGGTACAGATTTATATTTCATGACATTTTTAGCAATAAAAACTGTAATATTCCAGCTGTAAAGGAACATACTTTTCAATAGAATTTATAAACAAACTATGGGGAAATTGATTTATTTTTTAACTCAATATGCATGTCACTTACACCCCAATGATCATAATGGCCATAAAATAATAAAGATTTCTCATCTCATCTTCTTGATTTAAACATTATAAAAAAACAACTCTTCAGATGTTACTACGGTAACACAGAGGAAGAGGCAAAACCAAAACACGGCGCAGTAAAAAACACTGGAGGTTTGAAACAGCTCTGTGAGTGAGAGTGTATCGATCTTTGGTTCCACAACTTCCTCTGTCAGCAAAATTCTATTTCTGGATCAGCCCAAGCCCAGGAAGCCGGCCAGACCTGATTTACAGCGCCTGGACTCTGGTCCCACCCAAACCATCTATTCTCATCTCAAGTGAGATGTCAATACAGCCACCGCCGGTCGCAGCTAACTGTATTTTAATATGTGCTACAGCCCCATGCCTGGATAAATTATACACATCAATATGAATCACTGCATTCTGAGGCATGGACAGTGCATGATATAGTTTTATGAAAATATCAGATACATTTATGGAGATCTTACAATTTCATTTAACTTTTCTAAATGGTCTTCAACAGTTTGTTTCCAAGGAGATGTCGTTGTTTTGGGAAGAATATTCTGAAGAAATATGGTTTGCATTGCCTCCTTTAAGGCAGTCAGAGTTTTCAAGGAACCTCCTCATTCACACACACACATTCATAAACCTGTGCACAGACACTGGGGTCAGGGTGGGTTAAGGACACACCAAAGGCCTTCATCTGTGGGAGCTGGAATCTCACATCCAACCTGAAGGTCACTAGATCTGACCAGTCTTCTAATGATGTTTATGTGGAGAGCCAACCTTCAGACTTATCCATTTTACATTTGGTTTACTCAATTACCGTTTTTTTTTAATTGGTAAAAATGTCAATTGAAAGACATGCACTTTAACCACAGATCTGACCAGTAACTTGGCCTGGTGCTGGTGCTCGTCTCCATGGGGATAAATCATTTCATGCCATTTGTTATTTTTATTGTTATTTTTATTTATCTAATTGTAAACCTACTTTTCCCAATGGTAATATTAGCAACTGTATCAACTGCATTTATAATAATTCATGAAAAGTGTATTTTTCTTCCTTTTTACCCTCCTGAATATCTCATCTTCTCTACTCTGCTTGAGAACACAAAATTGCTTGGTGTTTTTGACTGATGGTCGAGTCTGTAGATTTCTTTCCTCATCTGCAGCCTTTCAGTCTTTTTGCTGTAATTTCAATCACAACTCATTGGTCTTCCTCTCTTTCTCTCTCCTCTCCTGAGCATTCTCCCATATTTTCTTCCTTAAACTGTTTCTCCAAATACATGCTGTAGATTCACTCAACGTAATTAACTGTGTTTGTTTTGCTGTCTAAATAATTTTCTTTTTATATCCCGCACCCCTGGGATCTGAAGATGAGCCTGAGCAGGAGTTTCTGGGTACCTGTCAGTTGTACAGTGAACCAGGCTCCCCAGAGGTCCTCGCTGTCCGGGCTTGATGGAGGAAAACCCCAGCGTACATTTAAAGGGGAGGATTTGACGATAACCTGGTTACGGCTGACACCAGGAGGAACGCTCTGGAGATTTTATTCATGGTAAAAGCATAATGTGTCTCTCAGGCCGGTGGTGAGGAGAAGAGGTGTCTGCAAAATGAAAGGTAATTAAACCTATCAAAATAAAATGATGATTCAAGAATTATTTGTTATCCTTAGTGCTGAGAAGAGGAGGTGTTTAAAGAGGCTGAGAATGAGATGGAGATGGATTGCATTTAAAACATTGTGGATCATTATTATAATTTAAGTTGCAATATTCATCTAAAACTGCTCTTCCTATGGTACATGTTTCATGATTGGCTTCCTGTTTAAGCATCCATCTGGAGAGGTACTTGTTTAACCAGGGCCAAATGCAAGAGTGGGGCCCTCCAAAATGAGTAATGTGATCATCATATAGTGTGGGCTCACCAACATGATTTGTATGTAGAGTTCAGAATCTTCTGCTGCACAACATGAGAGAGAGAAAGTAGAAATAGAAAAAAGTCTTTTAACTTATGTTTCTTGAATATATTCAATAACAGATGAAAGGAGTTGGAAAATACTGGAACGTTTTACACTTTATTTACCTCTAACCTTGATGCATTGTACCTGCTCATTATACCTGACTGAAGTGTGCGTTTAATAAAGATGCATTTAATCTCATAAAAACCTGAAAACTCTGGCTCCTAACCTTATGTTCCTGCTATGGCATTTTGTTACACAGCGCGAGACAGATAATGTATCAAATGCAGTATTGTGATGGGGTTCTGTTCCTGTGTAATAATGATGATGTAGTCAAAGGTTATTTTTGGTGATTTAATGAGTAACATTCCCAAAAAGTTTGAAGGGTGTTATACAAGATAGTAGAGGGAAAAGGTATTTACAGTATTTATAAATGACAGCAGAAACTGCTTCATAAATCATAAGCTCAGATGGTCACCTTCCCCTGCCCAGACTGCCTGAAGGAAGGAGAGTCTTTTATCCTCCAAGGCAGTGGGTGGAGAAAAGGTTTTGTATGCAAAAGCCCAACTAAACAATAATAACAAAAATATGGAAAAATACACAGATATACATTTCACAGTATGACCATCCCGGTGCCTGTACCACAGTCAGTAAAAAATAAGGCTCCTCATTAAGTGGAAAAAAATGGCATTTTGTAGTGACATCAATATGACGTCAGACACCAATGTCCTCCACATGACGACACAAAAAAGGAAGTGAGCGAGGCACTCGGTTTGTCAGTGGGGGCTTGTGAACAGGAGATGGATACTGATTTGATGTTTGCTGGAGGAATAATATGCACATGGACGCTTCAACAGCCTGAAGTGCACCCAAAACCACTGCTCTAGTGAACGGACGGTGAGAAACAGTGCAGACTGCAGGGAGCGGAATTAATGAACAAGCAGTTAAGTGGCTGGTGCATTCCAAATAGGAAGTTCGCTTGCAGGTTCTTCCCGTTCCTTCTGGCCCTGGATCCCACTGACTTACACTGTATATACTGGCCCCTTCTTAACTGCTGCTGTGAGCCTTGTCATTTTGGGCTTAAAATGGGTCCTTTTAACCTGGTCTACATAATCCTGGGGTTTTTATTTTTCTATTTTGTTCCTTTATAAAATCCTTTTCATAATATAGAGCCTGGCTCCATATTTGCTCATTCATTTAAGTGAAGATAAAAGGTATGAGTGACGTCACTTCTTAATCCGTCTATAAAGTGGATTATTTATTAATCAACACAGCAGATGCACCTGAGTGCAGAAAGCACCGTTGTCTGTGCGCTTAACATGAAGTTGCAACACTAGCTAGTACTGTCAGCTCACTAAAACTGTTTATCATCTTGTGATAAAAGAAGATATGATGCTAAATTAGCATTACTGAAGGGGAAATGACTTAATGACTCGTAAGTGTTAAATGCAGGTGAGTGCGTAAATGACGAGAAATAATGTCTCAAACTTCAATAGTCGGACATCCATTCATACCTGATCAATACAACTAGCCCCGCCCCCCGGGAGAGACTGAAATCTGCTGAAATCCTACAGAACACTGACATGATACGAGACAGGACAGTGGGTTTTTCTGCAGGAGACAAGCGCAGTAGAGCAAGAAGTGACGTAGTCTGATCATCCCTCTGTACAGTCTCTGGTTTGTATGTGTGACAGTGCTGTGGCTTTGAAGGGGCCACTGTGCCACACGTATGAAAGGACAACAAAAAGAAAAGTATTATATTGATACTTGATACTCACTGTGATGATATCTAGAGGCACTGCTCTGTCTGAAGCTCTGTTAGACCTTCATTTGCATTAACACAATCAGACCATCAAGACCTGATTTAGATGGAACATGTGAGCTGCTTTGTGCTGCTAAACAAATCTCTCACACATAAAATTAGTCACAAGGTTGTTTAAAAACACATTTTGTATCTTTTTTTCTTAAAACATTTTGGCCATATCTCTCACACATAAAATTAGTCACAAGCTTGTTTAAATCACCTTTTGTATCTTTTTTCTTAAAACATTTTTGGCCGTGCATGTGCATTGTGTCACTATGGTAACTGCTGGAGATTCCACTGTAGACATACATGCATCTTGATATCACTGCAGTGTATTAAGTGAGCTCCATCCTCCCTCGTCAGACATACAGTAGCTCAGCAGCGTCGTAAATAGAAACACTTAGAGCTTGTACCAGCCTCTTGTACCAGACACTGACCCATGCTGTGGGCGGGGCCTGGATCTGTGCCCTGTCCACACCTGACCCCCTCCAATTACACCCGTGACAGATGCTGCCTGCACACACACACACACACACACACACTGAGAGCATTAATGCAACACCAGAATCACCGCATCAAATCTCCATATCTGACATGCCCCCTTCACCCTGCGCTTTGTCTGCCCCGTGACCACATGTGGCCCCACTACAAATTTAATAAACACACAGCATGACAATAAGTGTGTGTGTGTGTGTGTGTGTGTGAGTGAGAGAGGAAGAGTCTTTGAATATCTATGCTTGTAATGAGAGTCTACAACATGCCCACTAGCATAACTTGTTTCTATTCATACCACAAACAAAAATGAAACAGGAAAAGCAGCAAGTTATATCCGTTTTTTACATTTATTATTAAGAATTCAGATTTTACATTATATTAGGAATAGTCTCGATACTTGATTCTGATAAAACAATGATAATAAAAAATAAAACTCTTGATTTAGACAATAGAATGTTATTTTCATGATCTTATATTCAGGAAAGCTTCTGTTTCCAGTTCTGTTCTGGGATTTTTTTAGTCTCAATACCTGCTCAGATTTGTACGAAGTGTCAATAGAAGTTGAATACTCACTTCTAAATGCACATGTTTAATTCCCTATAGCTTAGTTTTGCGTAGTTGATCTGGCGCCCTCTCCCCCTGCAGTACTTAAATAGTATATGCATAATCACGTGTGCATTCAGACGCCTGCTGCGCTTTACATGTGCTCGCTCCAATCTACGCACCATCCTCCTTATTAGCGGGCTCCATGTGTCACTGGTTAATTCCCGTGCGTCCCTCGGGATCCCGCACCCCTCCCTTGTCCTGCCGACTCCCCCCTCTTCCCCCCCCATCACCACTTCCACAGATGGGACCCTTTAATTCCCCGCGGAATCCTAATAATGGGCATTGAAGGATTCCGGGTGGTCACTTTAGCCCCTAACTCCGACACTGAGCAGTAAAGCAGTAATGATTCTAGCGATGGGAGGGACGGGTCGGGTGATGGACAACGAGACCGGGGCGATACAAAGATGTTTAAGTGTGGCTTTCGGGGCATGAATGGTGGGAGCTTCTGTTAAAAGAGCGATGAAGAGGAGGTAGAGCAGTTCTCTAAAGAGTTTGCACAACACGAGAGGGATCTGATTACTTCTTAAACCACCGAATTACAATATTTATTCTACTCAACTAACAAATACATGGTTAATGACAACAAATTAATCTTTAAAGGTGCACTTCACTGTGTGGTAACTCTCTGCACTTTGACTCACATTAAAACGTATCTTTAGCAATGAAAACGCCTATTGAATAAGTAAAAGATTGATATTTTTAATGCTATACTGCAAAAAACAAGTCAGAAAAGTTGCATGAAGATTGCAAGAAGATTCAAGTAACTATTAGAGTTGTATAATACTACTACACTGCACTGCCAACTGAAATATGTAAAAATAATTATATACATGCATAATAATGACTAAAAAAATGTAATAAAATGACTTTCTTCTTAATATTTTGACTCACAGAAAAGAAAATGGACATTGTATTGTTGTTAAATAGGAATAGAAAGATTAGAAGATTCAAGAATTTGAAAAAAACTAAACTATTAGAGTTGTATAATACTACTACACTGCACTGCCAACTGAAGTATATAAGTATATAATAATATACATACATAATAATGACAAAAAGATGTAATAAAATGACTTTCTTCTTAATATTTTGACTCACAGAAAATAAAATGTACATTATATTGTTGTTAAATATGAATAGAAAGATTAGAAGATTCAAGTATTTGAAAAAAACTAAACTATTAGAGTTGTATAATACTACTACACTGCACTGCCAACTGAAATATGTAAAAATAATAATATACATGCATAATAATGACTAAAAAATGTAATAAAATGACTTTCTTCTTAATATTTTGGCTCACAGAAAAGAAAATTTACATTGTATTGTTGTTAAATATGAATAGAAAGATTAGTATACCTGCTTTTTAAAGATATTTCAATTTTAAGTAACAATATTTAACATTAAATGGTACTTTTTTTGTATCTGTGTAATCCCTCATAGTGCGTGTTACATAGTATGTTTTGTAACAGCTCGAAATCACTGAAAAACTACTCAGGAAAGGTTCATTTCTGTCCTCTGAATGTGGCTTTTTTAATATCGATACCTGCTCAAATTAGAACTAGTTGTGATACTAGTTCCTGATTTTCAATACGTTTGGCAACCCTAGTCCCTAATTTTTTAAACCACAATGACATGAAATTTCAAAATATTACAAGCGATTTTACTTTACAGTACATCTCCAAAAGTCAAATTGGGATTAGAGACCTGGATTTAATCTCATTTACCTTAATTTGTTTTGCAGATTTAATGAGACGTGTTGTGTTTGGCCCATTATCATTGACAGACATGACTGACACCTCCCTCCCTAATTGTTTTTGCAATCACTTCCTTTGGTCTCAGGGGAGTTTCAGGGGGCGGAACCAGTGGATGAAATATACAACCAGCTATTCTGACACGAAGGACATCAGCCAAATTATGATTGATTAAAGACCAAACAGATACGCCCAAAAATATGATTAAACTGTACTTACTTTTGCAACAAATAAATAAAATACAATAAATACTGTACATCTTATAGGGGAGAGAGTGTATTGTTATATCTTAACAATAAATACATGGAAAATAAATATGCAGGAGTCAAATACTGTAATATTCTGCAGTAAAATTAGGCTATTTTACGTCTATGTGGTATTAACTGCTGACACATTTAGGTCGCCATGTTATCTTTGATTGTTTTGCATGCATTTTCACATTTTTTATAAGTTTCACTTTTGTTTTTGGCACAGAATATCTTCTTGCTTTGCTCAGATCGTATCAGGTTTGTCAAGTTGTCGTGTACAGTTTTGTATCGTGCTTTTGTATATTTTTGGAGAATTGTTGTTTGGGAGCAGGGATGACGTGGGTTTGTCGTTGGAAAGAATCTTGCAGCTAAAAAAGATTCAAATAGTTCACAAAATTACTGAAACATCATGAATGACGCCTAAAACTTCTTCAGGCATGTTTTTGAGGAGCGAATAATGTTATAGAAATGTAAAAAACTCAAAATGGTTGATCCTGCATTGTCTCCCCTCTTTAAATCTCACCAACGTATGCTTTTTTTTTCTTTTTACCTTTTTCTCTGCAATAAAAACACATGAAACTAAATAAATGCAAGACACATAAGTTGCCATACGTCGAATATTCCAGATAAAGAACAAGCAGAAGCATTTCCATGGAGACAAACGGAGAAAATCTACAGTGCACCTTTGATTTTTTCTACTCATCAAAAGAAGTCATGAAAACTGATCATATATTGGGTGTTAGGTTTAAACCCACCTAAACA